>JAPYZE010004299.1:0-13743 GCA_030522805.1 Leptomastidea abnormis
ATATATATGTATGATCTATTTCCGATAACGCATTCCATCGAAATAACACCCAGGTATATAGGTAGTTCATACTCTCTTTTTCTCGAAATCATCTCTTATCTGACATTGTCATTGTTATTGTTGTTTAACCCTATATATGATAACTAACTATATCACAAGTACCTATAGGTCTCGTAGACATGATTTTTCATGGAAAACCAGATAATATGTTAAAAACCCTTATATGTGGTTTTGTACCCAGAAAAAAAAAATTAAATTCTCAATAATTTATCTTTAAATTTATATTATTGGTATATATAGAAGCATGTGTATACCTATGTAGGTTACGTAAAGACGATCACGCCAGATATATTTCGCGGTATAGTGTACCATATTGAATACTTATATATATTATGTACCTATATATAAGCATCGATGCAGCAGCAACAGCAGCGCGAATGAGTGAAAGTGCGCTGCATGAATGAGGAGCCGGTATTACTTATATATTTGCAGGTACACACACACACACACACACACACACACACACACATACATACACGTGTACTATATGTACAGCACGTTAAAAAAAAAAGTTATAAGCTGCAAGGAATTATCTTCCATTATTTGTTGTACATTTTATTTATGTTGAAAATTATTAGAAGGTGGATACCTATATTTTTTACGACTACGCGAAAATAGGATTTTAAAAAACGTATAGCTATCAACTTTAAAAAAAAAAAAATAAAAAAATAAGTATATCTTCGAGAAAGTTCTGTCTTAAATCGAATCAGCTGATGATTGAATTGTTTGAAAGCAGTAGGTAGGTATATAGGTTTGAATATTATTACTAAACAAGAACTTACATTTTTTGATGTACAGCTGCTCCTGTTATAATAAGGTATAACGTAAATGATATCCGTTTTAGACAAAAGCTCCTTACGGAGCAGATTTAAGATAACTTCAATCACCGGAAAATCAACCGGCTAACTTTTTATTCACAAAAATTATAACAACAATAACAAAATAATAATAATATTTTGATAATCACTCGCGTATAATAAGTAATATAAATCAACAAGTAGATTTTTTTCTTACTTGTCGTTTTCTTAAACACTCGCGATTTTTTTTTTTTTATAAGTTTTTACTTTGCTTTCGTCTGTACAATTGTTAACTGTTATTACTGATTAGTTTTATTAACTATAATAAATGTATATACACATACACATCAAATTTTTACAACACACGTGTATCTATTAAACGTAATATATATAGTTTTGATAAAGTTTTGTATAAATGATAACAAGGTTGTATTTAAGTCAATCGATTTGATAATTATAAAAAAGACACTTTGCCGCCAAAATTTTTAAATTTTGTTAAAGCAGAAGCTTAATTAAGTAGTATGACGCTTAAATATATAAAAAAGCGATATCTAAAAACACTGTATACTTTTAATGATAAAGAAAGATAAATAAATGGCACGCTGATTTTAACACACACTCTTTTTACTATTTATTTATAACACTATTTTTAGATATAAGACTTTAGTTGTTCTTGATTCTTCAATGTACAAAATTCAAGAAATTTAAAGCGTGAGAACTTTTTATATATATCTTACACACGCGTATATACACACTCTTTTTTATTTTTTGCTGTTAAAACACACCTGTATATTGGAGAACCAATGCAAGCTATTAAGATACCGCGTGCAATTACTTTTCTCTTTTATATATATACTATATACTATATATTCGCACACTTACTCACACACAAACTTTAATATTTTATACTTGTATATATATATCAATTAATATATAAGTAGATTTAAATAACGTGTGTGTGTGGGCTATAAGAGTAAAAAGATGCGTGTACGTATGTATGTATGCTACGTATGCTACGTATGATACGTATATTATATATATTCTCTCGTGTTGAGTCTCGAACTGACATTAAACTAGCGCGCTGTGTGTGCAGTCGACTTATAATATGGCCGAGCAAAGTAAAGAACCAATAGCCGTTCGCGGCCTGCCTTCTTCCAAACCCGCAACTCCCCACCTTATTCCAAAGAGATCCTTATATACTATACACTCCCTCCCTCCCTCTCTCTCTCTCTCTCTCTCTCTCTCTCTCTCTCTCTCTCTCTCTCTCTCTCTCTTTCCCTGCGTCCGATCCACCACCTTATATCTATACTCTCGTCGTCGTCGTCGTCCTCTCATTTCCTCGGCCTCCCTCTCTGTCTTTTGCCGGCGTTTACCACTACTACTACCTACAACTACTACTATTACTACCACTACCTTGCCTGCCTACCTACTATCATTAAATGCCACCGACATCGTCGTCTCAACAGCAGCAGCAGGCAACAACATATAAGTATATAAGCGATTGACTTTGCCGCTGCTGCTGCCTGAGAGTAGTCTCTTCTTTGAGACTTGCATCTCTGTACACAAAATCCATGTGTATGTGGATGTAATATATACATTCACACCCACACACATAAAGGCCACCATCGGTGTTGGTTCACGCTTGTACCCTGGAAGATACAAACACACACATACAAACACACACACACACACACACACGCACACACACACACACACACACACACACACACACACACACACACACACACACACACACACACACACACACACACACAGAAAGAAAATAAGACCCCCCGCGTCTTATTCTCTTTCTCAAGCACACAGCAGTATAGTGGCTGTTACTGCTGTTTTTTCTCATCCTCTTTTTTTTCTCTCTCTCTTTCTTCCTCTCTTTCACTCGACACTCAGCTCATATATACCCTCTATATCCCTACCTATACCTATACCTACCTAACTACCTACCTCTCTCGTCCCTCTTACACACTTGTCTTTCCCTTCCTTTTTTTTCTTTTTTTTTTTTCTTTTAACATCGGCGTGTATATGTGTGTGGGTTCTTCTTTTCTCAGCTTGATCTCTCTCTCTCTCTCTCTCTCTCTCTCTCTCTTTCTCTCTCTTTCTTCTATGTGTATGTAAGTGTGTGTGTGTATACTTTTCTCGCAAACAGAACTCGTCGCAATAAGATCGAGAGACCCCGTTGCGCGACGCCGGTCTCTTTGACGCTCTCGTTAAAGCCACCTCTTATTCTCTCTTATATTATATACTCTTTTCTTTCCAAGTTTTGCCGATCTTTTTTATTTTTTTTTTTTATTTATTTATTTATTTTATTATTTTTTTTTACTTTTTTCTATTTATTGACTTGTTTTTTGATCAATATCTATATATATGTAGGTATAAAGAAAGGGAAGGTAAAAAAGAACTTGATGTTGTATACTTTCTATGGCTTTTTTCTTTTTGGATACAATACGTATAATGTATACCTTGATGAATGAGAGAGGATAAATAAAAAAAGAAATTTTTTTATTAGTTTTTGTGATAAGGAGAAGTGTACTTTTTTTTTTAAATTTACCGCTTCGAGCTTTTTTATTTTCGCGAAATTTCTTGCAAATACACATATGTAAGAAAGTTCACGATTTTAATCTATAAAAATGTGTGAGAAAGAAAGTTATAAACATAACCGTTTTTTTTTTGTAATATCTAAATTTCATCCTGAGCTTTATCCTCTGTAAATTTCTCATTATAATAAAAAAGCTCACTAATTGCAAGCTTTTTAGGGGATAGAATCTAAACTCGAATTATTCAATTATTTGATATTCAAATAATCGAACAGTTCATCCAGAATAATTCAAATATTTAATAATTTTTCTAATAATAAAATTAAACAATAATTTTAACGAAAAAAAAATTATTATTTATAACAATTTTTAAAAACTTCGAACATTTGAATATTCGAATAATCCCAGCTCAACACGCTATGTAGCTAATAAAAAGCACATTTCATTCCATAATACGCATATCCATTTTACTATTATACAATATTGCTGTTGATGCTGTTTTGCTTTAAAAAAAGATCGTTAAATTTGCCGCAAGCATTCGATTGATAATTGCCTATAGCTATGTGTCACTTTATCTGCAAGTTCGATATATGAAAAGGAGAGAGAGCTTGTAAACAAAAATTGCTATGGAAAAGTGAGGATATTATAATAAGTATGCATAAGAAACGGGTTAAGAAAATATAATATGTGTTTATGCATGTATGTACTTACATATATCTATAGTTATTTTCTATGATGAATCGGTTTTTTTTTATGTTTAGCAAAGGAACTTCCCAAGGCTTTTATTTACGTGTTTAGTGTGAATTTTGACGCGTCATATTATGTGTGTATACGATGGAATTATTGGATTATCTAAATTTCCCGATGTGTTGAATAATAATAATAAGTAAAAAGAGGATGAGTTGTTTCTACATATAAGATTGTAAAACTTATTTGTCTGATTATTTTTAGTTTTGATGATAGACATAGTGTAATTTTGAAATAAGTGGACGATCTCTGTAATTTTCGAATGATGTAAAATTGTGTAAGTCTTAGATAAATTAATATTATCGTTTTTTTCTCTTTATTTGTAAAATAAAAACGCCCTTATTTAGACTTATATATTACGATGATACATCATCAAGTAAATTTGTGCTATTATTGCGTCAACCGATTTCTTTTATAAAAGTATTAATTATATATATTTTTTTTAAAATACTCCTCTTTATTATTAATTACACGTTTAACCGTTTAACAAGTTACATATTTATTCTTATCTAATGTATACAATAACGATCTAGCGAATTTAAAATTTATAACTTAGAAAATCAAGCTTAACAAGACCGCGCATATATATAAAATCGATGCCGATCTTATATACGAATAATAATCGTCGCGTGTACAATAGATTTTATCGTTTTTCGAGGTCAACAAACGCGTTATTCGCACATTTCATATAACACTTTATAATAAAAACTCGCGCCATCCAAGCAAGATATATATAATAAACTTTGACATCTGCGCGTTTATCGTTTCTCGTTTATATATGTATGTATGTAGCTTGCGCGATATATTAACGGGTTAATAAATCATACTGTAAAAATAAAAAATTGTGTCTTGGTATGTATATCCTATATACGACAAATTGGTGAGGATCTTTAATATAAATTCGTGTATGTATGTGTGTATGTCATCACACATCACTTTATGTGTACTCAATATGTTATTTTATAGTATTTATTTATTATTTATACGCTTTTGAATCCACTAAATATGATATTTGTTTAACTAATTAAATTGAGTTCTGCAAACTCTTGATAATATCTAATTAATTTCTATATATACAAATTTAATCATTTATGTTTACTATCTTGCAATGACTTTTCCATATCTATATTCAAGTCTTTTTACAATATTACGTATAGTTTTATTTGTCAATGGAAATAATATTGACGTAGACATCAGGTCTTCATTCGCGTATCTGTATATGTATACCTAATAACTATCTGTCTGTCTCTATATGTGTGTCTCTGTTGCAAGAAACAAACTTAAATTATTCGAGTGACTCGTTATAATTACATCAACTTGCTTATATATACATATCTATACGTTTGTTATGTATGTATGTATATATTGCAATCGTAAAAGAAGATTAACTCATACTCGATCGAAATGACTTTGCAAATTTTAGTGCATTACTGCATAATATATATGAACACGAGACTATTATCGGTTTATCACGTGCAGGAGACTGTCTTGGAACTTTCGCAAATTATAATTTGGAAAATTATTGTTAATTTTTTATCCTTTTTAGTTCTTCAAAAAAAAAAATTTTAATTTCTACTTTAAACTCAAAGATCGGTAATTGTAGTCAGGACAACAAAAAAAATTCTGCATAAATCTTATCTCTTTTGAAAGCTCGTTGTAAAAGTAACGTGAGTTTATAAGCCCTAAAAAAGCTAAAGCTTAAAACTAAAACACACTGAGATGATTGCTATTAAATAATACAAGCAAAAAATTAATGAAAAAAAAAAATATTATTAATTTTACTCTTAAAATAACTCATAAACTTTCTTAAAAAAATGCATTCATTGAATTTCCATTACAGCATCATCAATCCCATCACCAAGCTTGTTTTGGAAAACAAACTAATAAAATAAGAGATAAAAAAAAAAAAAATTAGTTGGACTTCACTCGCGATCGTTAAACGTTTGTCAACTCACAAATTGAATTGATAAGTCGCTGTTTCTATGACGTCCAAGTTATACAAAAATTGTAAACTCATGCAACTATACTTACGAGGTATATATATGCTACTTTTGCTCTGGAGAACAAAAAAAAAAAAGTATGCAAATTACCGAGAGTCAAGAAACGTTAGATATATAACTATTTTTCTTGCATGAGTTTTATTAACGATATAAGTCTATATTATAATACTTGATTGTGTTTGTGTTTTTTTAATTGAAATACAGATAGTACATATTACGTACGTTGGTTTTGCTTAATTGATTAACGAGTTTCGAATTTACCTTTTTTTTTATATACCTATGTTACTTTAAAATGTGACAAGTGATAATTACCGATTTTTATTTATTCAATTTTTTTTCTTATATCTTCTTAATATATGTTAAAGGTATATAAAAAGCTATTGCGATCGAACATAATTATCATTATTATCATCATTTTTTTTATTTCGTTAATAATGACAAAAAGGGAAGAAAATAAAAAAAAAAAAAAAATTGTTCGCGTTTTATTATGAGTCAAGTGGCTATTATTAGTGATGATGTGACTTTCTTATAAAGATCAAGATGAAAATTGAAATTTTCGTTTTGTATAATATAAGACCAGAAAGTTAGCAGCAGCAGCAACAGCCAGTAGATAGAACTTGGTAAATTATGTTGCAACGAGGCTTATAAAGTTGGCGATGAAATGTTTTCACGCTGTTTTTTTTTATGATGACGACTATACTAGCTACGACTCGATTTTTTTTTTTTTTTTTTTATCAATTTTAATCTTTTTCTCTACCGAACTGAAAATAATTTTAATCGTCTTTTGCATGACATAACTCTTTTATAAAAGCTGTGATATATTATAAAAAAAAATAATAACAACGGTAACAATTATTATCACACTTTTGTTAAAGATATAAAACCTGATTTTTTTTTTTTAACAAGTAATTCTCATATTATCTTTTTTTTTTCTCAATTAAAATTTTCCTATACAAATAATAACAGACACATCTTAAATAAGTTAATAAAAATCTATGACAGTTCGTTATTTTACATTTATGAGTCATATATGGAATTTCTTAATCAAATTATATTATAGACTCATAAGTTTTGTACCAAGAAATTTAAAAAAAAAAATCCAAGTTCTTAATTTTCCCTTATATATAATTCTCTATATACATATCTCTCTTATTTCTTGACTCTTACAAAATTGCACGTAAGTCAATTAAATTTCATGACTAATCCCTATAAAACTCCTCGAAATTAATTTTCCCGTCAAAATATCATCAACACACATTTTTTTTCTTCTCTAACCACATAAATCTTTCCAGAACATGTAGCCATATAGCTAAATTTATAAATTTACCTGCAACCAATTACATTCACACATCACCATACACTACCAACCCCATGATTATTTCACCAACCAAAAACAAGTATGCCCTCCTTTTTTAACATCATATACAAAACTAGTCTTCAAAATATTAAATTCCCAAAACCTTACTCTACTTCCACACATCATCATCATCATCATCATCATTACCATCATCATCAAAAAAGGAGCACATGTGAGTTCGCAGAACCCTGATACACATACACACATACCCACAATATCTATCTTGCATAATCCGAGGGCTCGACTCTCTGATGCCTGTTAAGTATATAGTATATGGTATATAAGTTACTGACGTCAGTCACTCATATATATCCCAACCAATTGCAATGTATATAGACATCACGCGAGAATAATATAAGAGCTTGCGAGCATCAAATCGCGCAATATGTGTGTGTGTGTGTGGGTGTGTGTGTGTGCGTGTGTGTGTGTGTGTGTGGGTGTGTGACCCCACGATTTAACTATATCACGCGCAAGCTCTGCTGTATGTAATAACGCAATTCGTGTATTACATGAGTCAAGATATTCGTTTATTGCTATTGTATTTTATATTATGTAGTAAGAGAAATATTTTGAGTTGATGCAAATAGTTTTATTCGTTGTTGAGTGAATGGATTTTAATATAAATGTATACATTTACATATATAGTTATATACAGAATATGTGAGAAAATTCTGTCTATAGTATGTTTATTAAATTCTGGTTGAATATTTTATGCCGACGGCGTTATTTCTGACTGGCTAACATGATGCTGAGTGGCATAAGTTTAAAAAGGGTTTCGCAAGCTTTGACGGTTAAATATGTAGTTTAAATATGTAAAAGCTTTTTTTTTTAATTTTTTTTTTTTTAAATTAGTGATTGCTGATCAAAATTATCTAGCTTGCTTGTTATGAGTATGACGTTTTATATTATTGGAAAGTATATAAATTTGAAAGTTTATAACCAGGTGTTTAAATTTTGCTACAAGTTAATTGAGATTTAGGTGATAGATCGATTAGATTGTATACTGTTGGTGTTTGTATTTAATAAAAACTTAAAGAGATTATAGGTTTAGTGGCTTGTTACTAGAACTAGGATTATTTAAATATTCGTATCATTAATTCGTTGGCTATTCGTTATTCGAATATCGAATATTTAAATTTTTTTCGAATGTTCGATTCATTATTTGAATGAATTATTCAATTTTGATATTTAAAATTAGATAAGAGCTTCTGAATGGCTTGATTGATCGAGTGTTGATTTTGTAATCTACTAGGTTGTGGGTTCGATTCACGACACTCGTGTTTAGCTGGAACAACTTCAAACCAAAATACGCTTTAATAAAGTGTCAAAAAGGTTATATTTAAAAAAGTTATTTAAAATTAGATT
Source organism: Leptomastidea abnormis (assembly GCA_030522805.1). Taxonomy (NCBI): domain Eukaryota; kingdom Metazoa; phylum Arthropoda; class Insecta; order Hymenoptera; family Encyrtidae; genus Leptomastidea; species Leptomastidea abnormis. Next base: position 8,879 of record JAPYZE010004299.1, read on the forward strand.
ATTTAAATTTTTAGCATTCACTAGATGGATTATTTAAAAAATTACATTTAGAAAAAATTTTGAATATCAATTCTAGCTCTATATACTTGTTACTTTTTTTCCAACTTTTATTCGCACAATCACGACATAATTTACCAAAGTTACATCGACCTTTATTCACAACAGTCGTAATCTATACCAAAATTTTTTTTTGTTAATCTTTGCCTTCAAGATTCAAGAATAATATGAGTCAACGAGATTACTACAACTTTTTTCTTCTCTTTCTCTCTTTTCATATATCTCTGACGCAATTTATCTCGTTTGCGTATGTTATTGTCACATGTGTATATACAAATGAACAAAAACTAAATCTATCGTCAATTGATGATGAGAAAAATAAGAAAAAAAAAACACTCGTCATAAACATTGAATAAGTAGGAAACTTTGAAACAAACAGTTTACGTTCGTACAAGTTGTGAAAACTACGGTCGCCTGAAGTTATACTAAAAAAAAAAAATAAAAAGAAAAATTGAAATAACTTGTTCTCTCAAGAGTTAAAAGTATAGACGACAAAATATACATGATGTATAGGTATATATCATTCTATCCCAGCAATGCGTTTAATAATCAGGGTCCATTGTGCTGAGTGGAATGCGCTTGACGATTACGACATTTACACACACACACTTACACAATTAGCAATATGTAGTATAGACACAATATAAACCTTCAACAAGTACAAAATACACACACACACACATACAATACCGATGACGGTAATTTGTTTTTATTTTATTTTTTATTTTCTTCTTTTCATTACGACTGATCATCGACTTATTGATATGGCCCTATACATTATATACGTGGTAATATCAAACCCGATAACCGACCTTGATATGACGCATTCATGAACGAAATACTCAATGACTGAAAGATACGTGTAGAGAGAAAGAAAAAAAAAAGAAAGATATTATATTAAATGAGCTCCGGTTCTTTTATATATACCGTAAAAATAGCCCGTTACCTCATGGTCAACCTATCCTTCTCGGATGTTTGAATATCTTTCCACCCCCTTTTTGATTATGATCACGCAGTCAAAATGAGCTTTTGGTATATATCTTATGATAATCCGATTTTTTTCTTTACATTTTTATATTACCATTAATACGTACATATTATAAGAATTTATAAAAATATAATATATTTTGTAAAAATGCAAAGCTCAATAATTAATTTTATACCATAAAGCTTGAAGTCAAGTCCGGTTACATGTATCTGTCCAAGTGTCGCGTATTAATCGAGATTAAAAAGTTCCCCTCTCTCTCTCTCTCTCTCCTCTCTCTTTTCTTTCTTCTCAAACTATACATAACTACTTTGTTAATATATATACACTTGTCGCGTGATTCAATCTCTCGTTGGTGTGCTGCTCTTGTGCAGTGTAAAGGAATTCCAACTGGGTAATCGTACTCGACAATTGTTTCGTTATTCAGTTATAGTGTATTTGGTCAGTGTACAAGTGCATAATGGATATATTATAAATTGAATTTTAATTAAAGTTGGGATTATTCGAAATATTATAAAAATATTTGAATAATATCGAATTATTTTTTAACGAATATTCTAATTTAATTATTCGAATAATTAAAAATTTCGCATTTAGATTCCAGCCCTAATTTTAAATCGAATCAGGTATTAAATGAATATAGAAAATAATAAAAAATAAATGTAATTTTAAAACTTGCACTTACCCAGTGCTCTAAGATGCTCGGCCTTTTTTTTTTTATAGGCCAAGTCACGAACAAGATGAATCTCTGTTAAATTGTCCTTTTTTTGTTCACTAATTGCCACTATAAATTACAAATTCCAGATTGGTTTAATAAAAATTATTATAAGTTTTTTTTTTTATAACTTTACAATAATGATGTGTCTCAGCCGTGCTCACTTGTGAAATTGACTATGTCGTACTCCATGATAACGACGTTTAATCAAATCATCTGCTTAAAATTACTTGAGCCCACATATTTTATTTATTATGCTATATGAGGCTAAATCAATGTTTATACTTTATATACAATTAAAAAAAGCTGAGCTTTTTATTATATATTTTTATTTTCACTACGACGTTGCGTCTGAATTTTATATTCAGATATATTTTACCGTCGTTAAGGCTTCAGAATATGCATGTAACACGCTTTTTTATAACAAAAAATTTTGTATGCATATATAAAGCTTGCACGAGCTTGCAAGCTTGCAGGGCAGTGCTTATTTAGCAAATATATAAAAACACATACGTTGGTATATTTAAATGCTGAGTTTTCAAATGCAGATTGATAAGTTGTTGAATATACTAAATATTGTAAAATATTTTGTCGATGTAAAATATAATTGGTATTACAATTGGCAGTATATAGATATGTCGTTGCTTCATTTATACAATTATATACGTGAGAAAATGCAAAAATTTCTGGATTTATATATAAGTACACAAAGTACACTTTTTTCGTTTGCAGCTTCTCTTTGTTAATCCATAATAAATGCCTATTAATATCGTTGAATTAATTATTTTTCTCATTTTTTCTTTCAAAATTTTATATATCAATATAAATAATAAATTAAATACACTTGTATTACACTGACACAGCACATATAATAATATTCATAATTAAATATTTATTATATATAACTTTAGTTACGATTAGCAATAATCAGTTCTATAAACAGATGTAAACTCGTCACAAAATTATTCAACATACGAGACATTTAAACAATATGTTTTTCACTATACAACAAAAATGAAAATTTTATAAAAAAAAACACTTCTATATAACAAACTTTCACTTCAAAATAATTTTATAATCTTCAAACATTTTGATATCAGATTTTTTTTTCAAAGGTATATATAACTTCCAGCGTTGTTCTCTCTCTTAACTTGAAATAAATTCAACTCCTCGAGATAAAAGCTCAATAACCATACTGTATATATAAGAGAGTCGAGTTGACAACAAGGCAAAAGCTCAGGCGTGCGAATGCAACGAGTGTATAGGGACCAAAAGAAAAAATAAAAGAGATAATATAGATATAGGTATATATATACGTATATATATATATGCGAACGACGAGAAGGGGGGCAAGGGGCTATCTCGGACTGATGAGTTAATGCGCGTATCCGTATGGCAGGGCCCAAGTATACACACATACACACATATCAATGCGAGCACACGCTATAAAAGCCAGAGAGGTAAGAGGAGGAGGAGAAGGGGAACATGACTGTTGGTCTATACGTGCGAACGTTAAGCTTGGCGCACATATCAGTATAGTTGAGCGAGAGAGCAATGAATTTTCTCACGGCTTTCAGCCGTAAAGCATATCAGCAGCAGTATAGCAGTGCTAGATTGATTACAACGATGGCCCTCGAGTACGTGTGTTCTCTCTCTTTCTCTCTCTTGATAAACGTTGAGCTTTAAAACTTTTGCACTGTCTCTTCTCTCTTCCGCTCTCCTCCTCTCACTTGTTCAATCTTCATATATATAGGTATTATGTCTATATATACCTATTATATGAATGTATCTATGATTGCTCATATGATATATATGATATATATGTATGTATTCTTCTTAACTACGATTTTAGTCTATACTGATTATTATTGTACTTATATGGTTCCAGGATATATTATAATAGCACAAGCTGGTTATCGCTGGAATATTAATTGGCGAATTTAATGACGATAAAATTTTCCCTGATTTATTAATAACTGTGAGAATAATAATAAAGAGAGGATGAAAAATTTGCCTCGTGATAATGATTAACCACAGGATGTCGCTTGATGTTAATATTAGATTTAAATCTAATAAAATTATTATAACAGGATAATCTATTTTTCATTATTACAATAAATGCACGCATGGAAATATCACTTTAAAAAATTAATTAAGAGCACACATTTTTAAAAAAGTAAGAGCTTGCAAGCTTTGAACTCTTTTTTTTTTATTTAATTTTTTTTTTTCACACTTCATATTATTTCACTATCAGATACTATATTCAAAATATCGCTTATCCAAAAATTCAAACAATTTTATATGGAAAAACTATCTTTAATAAAATTTTAAACAAAAAGCTTTTTTAAAAATTTTATACACGCAAACACACACACGCGATCGCGAATGATAAATTGTTAATAAAACATTAAATAAGAGAAATAAATGTATACAACACTAAAATATATGGCCTGTGTCGAACAGTTTAGTGTCACACCGACAACTGACGAGCTGCCCGCAGTTTAACGACGGGTATATGTACATACACATCACACAGAGTATGTAGCGCATGAAGCATATAAGTAGGGTCTCTTCTCTTCTCCTAAATGACCAACCACTGACCATATATATAAGAGATGAGACTCATCTCACTTCTATGCCTCCCCCCCCTCTCATACTGACTTTAACGTGTATCTGTCTCTCTTTTATGCAGTATATGTATAGGTACATGTACGTAAGTACGTGTGTGTGTGTGTGTGTGTGTGTGTGTGTGTGTGTGTGTGTGTGTGTGTGTGTGTGTGTGTGTGTGTGTGTGTGTGTGTGTGTGTGTGTGTGTGTGAAGGTACGGTGTGCTTTTGTGCTTTAACTATATAATATGTACTTATTGTACGTAAGTGCAATGTAGAGTTCCCTTATTTAAGTGTTAGTGTTTATGTATATATAGGTGTATTGTAGTATCGTTGTGATTATATATATGAGAATAACACGTATTATCAATCGTTGTACGATTTAAAAATATGCTTTTGATTAAAAAAAAATAGTACATTTTTGACCTGGTGCGGGAGGTGTGTTGTGCCTCACCCGGAGGTTGTTCGGCCGAGCGAAGCGAGGCAGAACATCGGGTGAGGC
>JAPYZE010004300.1:0-11765 GCA_030522805.1 Leptomastidea abnormis
TTGACCTCGCTGCACCCTGGGTTTGTGGGGTTTATGGCTTGTGGATAGCTTTTTTGTTATTGTCTTGGGTTATTGGATTTTTGGGGTCTTGGGGGGGGGCGATCGCCCCCATCGCCCCCCCCTGGATCCGCCCCTGTCCTTCTTTCTCGTGATATGCTACTGCTGCTGCTGCTGATTATGATGATCTCGTGTAAAGCTGCTGCTGCTGCTGCTGCTGCTGCTGCTGCTGCCAAAAGAGAGTATCGTTGGAGCGAGAATGCGAGCGATAGAGCGTGTATAGGGCTGCTCTCGTGTGGTTTAGCTTGCGGTGCGGTTAAATTGAAAAATTGGCCCCCCCTCTCTTTTTATTTGTATGTATACTTTGCTCGCGCGCGTGTAATTGCTTTTTCAAATTGCGGTTGTATTTTTTTTTTTATTTTTTGCACCCGGTCTTACGCTCTCGCGCCGATTCTATATAGCTTATTGGTAGTAGGGATAATCGCTTATTTTCAGCTATAGTTTTAACAATAACTATAACGAACAGTGAGGGGGAAGCGGAGTAGGAGAGTAGAGGACAAATTTATAATAATTGATTATGCCTATGTACTCTTATTATACCTATATTGTTGTAAACACGTTGAAAATTATTACAGTTGGGGAAAAAGTTGAGTATTATTGAAAGATAATGCTTTGCTTGTATGTATGTGGTCCAACAATTATATATAATTAGCTGTTGTCGGATATATATTGTAAGTCAAAATGTATTTAAACATGTTGGTAGATATTGTTGTTGTTTTTTTTTTTTTAATTTCAAATTATTATTCATTAGTTTTTATTTTTACATAAAACACGCGATTTTGATAAAGCTTCAAGTATGTATACATTTTAATTTTAAACGAGGTAACCTTTAAGGAGCAGTGCTTTTAAAATTCGAGCTCTTGTAAAGAATAACTTCCGGTTCGTTATGCTCCTTGCTTGATGGCGATAAAAAATAAAGAAAGATAAGGTTGTCACAGTCTATCGGTGCTCGAAGGAAACAGCACAAAATAAAAGTGAGAATTTAGCACGGTTTTGGCTGTTAATCGAGTATAGGTATAAACATTTTAAGTCTAGCTTGTGTTGCACAATCGCGATTTCACGGAGGAAATGATCTGGGCGAAAACAGGAGATGGGCAAAATTGCAAACACTTCTCCTCCGAAAACTTTGGTTTAGACCAAAAAAAAATTTGAGTCTCATGGGAATATCTGCCGCTAATTCGTTTCGCTCAAATTGTTGCATTCAAGCTGATATTTATAATACAATCATTATGCGATCATTACACTCTATCTCCAAAAACAAGTCTTATTTTTAAATTAAAAGAAAAAAAAAAAAATATAGCGCATTAGCACGAAAATAAAAAAAATATCCATTTTTTTCCTTTCGCCGCGGACGTTGTCGGAAATAAATAATTCAAAAGAGACATCATTCATTATCTTGCGCGGACGATCTAGGAAACCGCAAGGCTTTTACACATGTCGACGGTCAATGTCATCAGTACAGGTAAGTACATACGCTGATTGAGCAATCCATAATATAAGCTCTGGTCTGACAAAACAACGACACCATAAACTTTGGCATGCAGTTGTTGCACTACTCAATATATATCAGCTGATTAACGTTTAAACTTTGATTATCCAAATCTTAATTACTATCACTTGGGATACAGCAGTTTACGACCCGGAAATTCTTAGGAGTTGCGGTCGCAGCTGATTATTGCGTAAATCCAATAACACGCGTATTTCGCGACTTTTATCGGCCTACATTATATCTCGCATTGTTTGGAATTGAGACGCTATGAGGTAATAAAAGCAATAAAAGCTTATGCTATATGTATAATAGGTACATACACTTATATATATATATAGTTGTATAGGTCGATTACGTTAAATTGAGAAATGACTGTGGTGGGGAAGGGATTAAGAGAAGGAATTTAGAGGATGTAAGCTTAATTCCACTCCACGGTCAGTGAACCACTCATCGTAAATATGTATCATTTTAATATTAACTATTTTATATAACAAGGTTTAATAAAAAAAAAATGCGGTCAATGACGATACAACAGGCCTGAAAAGCAATGTCACTCACGGTTAAATTAATTTTTTAAATCATGGGCGCGATCTTTATAGAGATGCGCATTGTCATCGCGCGCGATAATCGAACTTTACATTATTTTATCTTACACCCAAAAATTATGAAATAACATAATATACATAGATTACACAAGATGTGATTATATTATTTTTACAATTGTGGCAGTGAAAAATATCAAAGCCTTTACAAATAACGTATAATTTTTTTAAACTAAATAAAATAAATTTTTATTAGTTTTTTTGCATAAACTTTTCATATTTTTGAGAATTACTTTTATTATTTTTCTATGAAAAATATGTCTATAAAATAAAAAGATAATTTTATGTTCATATAAGTTGATTTTATAATCATTGTTGTACTGAAAAATAACACTGTTTATACTCATTATTATTATTAATTGAATAATTTAATAAATTATAACGATACTGGATATACATAATATAAAAATTAAAAAAAAATATTTATTTATAAATTTAATTTCTTAATGTCAATAAATTGTAATAAAAGTAAATATCATATTTTTTTTAATTCATAAAGTTTTTGCTTTGGAAACGAGAATTAAACTTTGACCGAGTTGCTAGAAATATTGACTATCATATAGCGCTTATTATAAAACGCATATGGCTACTTAAATGATCATCATTTATATTATATTTTTTGTAGTGTTTTCCAGATTTGCTTAAGTATTTTCTCCCATTTTTTTTTAAATATGCACCAATCGGCTGATATAAAAAAAAAACGAAGAAAATTTTATGTTTATAAAAGCTTACACGATTCAATTTAAAAGAATGTGACGTTCGCCTTAACCGACCCAATTGATTTTGACTTTAATTCAATATTTTTTTACAAAATGTGCTTAAAGTATATTTGAAATATCTATATAGCATGAAACCATAATTAATATGAATAGTAAAATTATAATTTAAATACCTTATCTTAAATAAATTTTAATAAAACAGTCTCAAAATTTTCCTTTTGCTTGTAACGACTGTATATAGTGTTGATTTTGTAGCTCGATGTCAAACTGGCTTAATTGCTGTAAATATTAACTATTAAAAAGTAAACTTGAGACACGACTGCACAGTCAAATATTTTACACTTTATAGTGGCACGCATTGCCCGGCCTTTCTTTATTCTTTTATTACTATTTCTTTACATCAGAACGATTTTTATTTTATCTGCCTAACAGATTTTTCAGGATAAATCTTGTATTGCAAAAGGTGTCAAGCGAGGGGCATTAATTTTATTATGTACCTGTACTATCTTTGAAATATTGTATGTATAAGAACGTGATCCTATTGAGAAACCGATCCTACGTGTATACTAATGAGCATACAGCTAAAAGTGACCAATGTGTTATATCGTATGCAGAACTCGTGGCTAAACACGAGTGTCCTTAACCCGTTAACCGCCAATAAGCTATAGAAGCTACTCCCAAAAATCGACCTTCTCTATTATTACGCACACCGATTCGAGAGTCAACTAAAAAAAGAAAAAGAAAAAAAATTCATTAGCCAGAATTGATAATCATTCTGTGTGTACACACACATAGCTATACAAAAGCGGTACCGATTAGCTTGATAATGAGACCAAAGCGGGACGTGTGCAACAACAGACGGCATAAGACGGTGACGTTCGTATACACGAGTATAGCTGACATTTTTAAGCTCGCCTAAAAGCGCGTAAAACCGCGAATAACTCGTCGATAATCGTATCGTTGATCAAGGCCTCTCGACAGCCGATGATATTAATCGCTCGGTAAAAGATAGTACGAAGGGGCTCGTGTGCAAATCGATGGTTTTTTTAACCCCTTTGAGAGAAAAGAAGAGAAGGAGAAAGATGCCTACTGTGTATATTTAAAGACAGGCTACTGGCAACTCCTCGATTACGTTCGTCGTTATTTTTCTACTCGGTTCCAATAATATGTGTCGATATTCATGCTTGGAACGCAGAATGAAAATCTATGCACCGATAATTGAGCTGCTATGCACCTTTTATCTCGCGTGTGATGGCTTATCTCAAATTTTCTATACTTTATTACCAAGTCATGATGCGACGTCTAATTTTCCTTCGCTTTTGTTTTTTTATTTAAAACGTAAGCTTGATCCGCGATATTCTTATTTTTTTATATCCACCTTGTTATATTAATATTATTAGCGTTTATTTATATTTTGACCATTTGAATTTTTTGGTGATTTAATATTTGTAAACACGGGATGAATTGTGATGATTTAATATTTGAAAATCATAGGTACGACGCACTACGTAAAGCTCGGTTTTACACATAAGCATAAGGCTTTGTGTGCATAAAACCAAGCTTTACACATGGTGTATTAAAAAAAACTTTTAGTTTTGACAACTATCTCAAACACAATTTGTGAATCTTTTGCGCGATATATAGGTGTAGTAGACATATCAGCTTATTTTTTACATTAATTTCATTACATTCAGTTTTAACAGAAAAGCTACTCATATTTCTTAAAAAAAAAATTATTTGATTACTATATTACAAATAAAAAGTTCAAGTCTTTTCCTTTGTAAAACTATATATGTTTTAAACTTATATACTTCGATAACTTTTACCTCAGCAAGATTAAAAAAATAAATTCTTTTTTTGGATGTTGTGCTGTAAATTATGAAAAATTAAAAATATTAAATATTTTTTTTCAATGAAAAAAAAAAACTATTGTTTCATGAAATAGAATATTTATAGATAATCTATGAATTTTTACATTTTTTCACTTAAAATTGTGTTATGTATTTCATAGCCTAAAAACGAAAGCGACCACACTTTTGAACGTGGTAAGATGTAAAAAAACTTCATAGACGAAGGATTAATTTTTACATCTTACATGTGATAGAAAAGTAAACTACTGACAGTTGAAAATTAAATATTTGTGTAAAATTATCTCTATCAGTCATAAAATTGCCCTTGTTTAGTGATATTCTTTAGCGATATTACCGAAATTTTTAAAGTATAAGTTTAATACTTTGTTAAGTCGTGCTTATTTAATATAAGATTTCAATTTATACTTAAAAAAAAGTTTTTTAACATTATACGGTAGGATAGGTAAACTTAAAAATTACTTTATTCTAAAAATAAAGGTTGTTTTATATAATTTTATTTTGAATATATAAATTGAGTTCGTTTGCGTTTAGCAAGTGATTATTTAATAAAATATCTTAAATATATCTCTAAAAAAAATCTCATCTAAAATTTTATTTGTTACTTAATTGTTATTAATTGTTGCAGGAAAATTTTTTGCAAATATCGAATTAAAAATATTTTTTGATGATTTAAAATTAGTGCTCTTTTTACTGAATGCGTATATGTACTACAATTACCTAAAAACATCGACTCGTTGGTAAAACGTTACGATACGGCGTACTATTTCTTCGCCCTCGTGTGACCAAAATCTTGAGACTTACCCCCCTGGTGGGTTACATATGAACCCTCGTATTAAGAACATATATTGAGCAAGCTTATATATTTTTTTTTCAATATCTTTTTATTAACAACATTATAAAAAACTTGCTCAAGTAGGTACTTATTTTATTTATTTACTATGTAGTAATAAAAAATAAGAATGTTACATAAATAATAATGCACTTATTAGAACGTTTTATTACGTTTTTTATTTTTTACTCTATGTCGCTCTTATGGCAGCCATATTGTGGCAGTATATACCTCCTTCAGTTAGTTTGTAATCCAAATTTATATGGAAAATTGTAATACATACATCGTGTCAGAAAATCTCAAATATCAAAAAATGATAATGTGCAAAACAATTGATAAAATAAAATATTATTTCACTATTTTTTAAACCAAAAATTGATAAAAATAAGCAAAAGTATACATGTTAAAAATGAATGAATTCTCTGTAAACACGAGACATTTGTCATGTTTCGTAGAAGAATTGACTTTGGAACATATTGCTAAAGAAAAAAAAACAAAACAAACCGTTATACTATAATTAACTACATAAAAAATGCTGAAATTCTCGTTTAAAATCAACACAGTAAATGAATAAAAACAGAATTTTTTTTTTCCTAACAAAGAAAGATTAATTCATTTTTATGTCTAAATGTTTTTTTTTTTTAATTTTATAATAGAAAATATCTTCACTTTGTATAATTTTATTCATGCGCGTCAAGTCTTTTAATTTTTTTAATTGCTATTGCAAATCTGTACATTTTTGTTTTGGTAAAATAAAAAATTATTCTTCCAATTAAAGTAGATATTTGTGTTACTAAAGATTATTCAAGTACTCACCTATTTAAAAATGAAAGCAAGGTCACATTTTAATTGTCTTTAAACCCTTATTGTGAGTAATGTAGTATAACGTCCATAAAAAGCGCGAAAATTAGATTATTTAGTTGATGTTTATTCTTGAGTGGCTATTGTTCTGTACAAAAGCCAAAAGTGCCACCCCGAGAGCAATATAATAAATTCTATACGTATAAATTGCAAATATTATTTTTCAACACTCAATTTGTAAAAAACTATTAGTAATGATATTATTTTCTATCCACATTTATACGGCTATATTATAAACATAAAAATTTATTGAAGGGTTTGAAATAATTAAACACTTGAGTCATTTATATCACGTTTATTTATATTTACAATCGAAGTATTCGTCGAATATTTTAAAACTCAAAATGAAATATGCGTTGCCTAAAATTTGGAGCGCAAAATTACGACTGTATCCTTCTATCTCTTTAATGTTTTGTTGTTATCTTGGCTCCGCCGATAACGTAAAGCTGCTCAATTGGTATCAAATAATATAAGAACGCCATCAATATGCGCGCAATTTTATGAAATTCATTTACCGCACACATAATACAATGACATTACGTTTATTTTTATGTAAATAATTACATTTTAAAAAAATTATTTAAAAAAGTTATAAAAATCCACTTTTAATAGTAAGCGCGTGGAATTTAACTAAATTTTTTTGTAAACAAAAAAGTCATTATCTAGGGGCGATTTATGTAGGATTGCTGGATAGGATTCGTCCACAAGGATGGCGAGGTGAATTACGTAGACCAGAAGTCTTAATTAAACTTAGTTTATTCCTTGATGTTTAGTGTACAGGTGGGTGGTACACGGTTATTTTTCTGGTGAACATTTCTCTGAATCTATTGTTTTTCGGCAAAAAAATTTAAAAACAAGATTTTTATTTATCAACAACAATTTATCACAATGCAAATAAAGAACGATCATAAGTATACGTTTTGGGCAACATTTGACAAATCATCGATCTCTATATCGACGGCTCGGAAGAAGAAGGGCACAACTCAGGAGCCCAGACGAAGAAGGGCACAACTCGGCGTCCAGGAATGAAGAAGGGCACAACTCGGAGCTCTCGTATAAAAAGATTAAATAGCTGCTTGATTTTTATTGCTTTTTGACTGATATTAATGATAGAAATTCTTGGTTCTTTTTTTAAAGTCTTAATAAAGTGTTTACTGTATTATTAGAGACGTATATTAAAGTCAGTTTAAACAATGTTTGTAATTTAAATTGAATGATTAGTATCTTAGGCCGAGTTGTGCTCTTCTTCATTCCTGGACGCCGAGTTGTGTCCTTCTTCGCCCGTCCTCCTGAGTTGTGCCCTTCTTCATTCTTGAGCGCCGAGTTGTGACCTTCTTCTTCCGAGACGCCGATATTATCTTCCAAATGTTCTTCGTACATTTCTACCACGCGACGTAGCCGATTTTGAACCTCTACCTATTTTTTCTGGGGGGCAGCTTTCATCTTCAAATTCAAAACGAATACATCATATAGATACTGGCTATAACTTAATAATACCGTATACATATCAAGACTACGATTTTTTCATCCTCTTTTCAGCGCTTAGTTCTGCTACCCAGTGCCGGATTAAAGTATATAGGTAGACTAGACAGCTGCCTAGGGACTCCCTCCAAAAGGAGCCCCACTATTAAATTTACCAAAATTTTTCTCAAACTAAAAAAAAATTGATAAATGAATAAATTAAAACAAAAATTTAATTTCAATTCCCAATCGAAAAGATGCTTGTTTCAGAGATTTTAAATCACGGAGAAATGTACTAGTTTTCCATAGTGATAATATCATAATGTTCTCAACTATGTTACTCTTAATTACTCGGCGTAATTTCGTATATTACATTGTATATTTCATTAAAAATAAAATGCAACCAAATATACGTATAGTAGCGTACTTTTGGCGATCAATCATCTAATACAACTCAAAACTCAAACTACCCAATAACCCCATGGTAAAACGTTGAAACAAAAACTTTTGATAAGAAATTGTTATTCAAATATCTCCTACAACTCAAAAGCACAATCATTTATAAACCTTATGGTAAAGCATTCAAGTGAAAGGCTTGATAAGAGATTTTTTATTTAACGTTAAAGCAAAAACTTTTGTTAGATTTTTGTATTTAAATATATCCTACAACTAAAACGTATTACCACTTATTAACTTAACGTTAAGGCGTCTGTTGAGTTGATGAGTTATAATTTGTATAAATAGGTTGTAGTATACTTGAGTTGTAGAAACCATTCATATAAAGTATTCCTATTTCCTACATCAAGGCTTACGCTTATACGCTTATAGGTATAGGGATAGTTGGTTCATTGGTTGTAGTGCGTTTGAGTTGAGGAGAATTTAAAATAAAGGATTTTTACATCAAAACTTTCGCTTAAGCGCTTGACACATAAAGATAGCGGTTTATAATTTGTTTGAGCTATGGAATATTTTAAAATGAAAAATTAGTATGACAAAACTTTTATTTAATACACTTGATTTATTGTAAGGTTAGTGGGTTGTGTGTTTGAATTATTAAAAATACTTAAATAGAAAATATTTTATCAAAAGCTTTCGCTTAAACGTTTTACCGCGGGGTTAATATAGACTGTAGTGCGTTAAAGTATTAAGAGATATTTAAATCAAAAATCTTTTATCAAAAGCTTTCGCTTAACCGCTATACCGTGAGGTTAATAGATGGTAGTGCGTTTAAGCTGTTGGAAATTATTAAATAAAGAACATACATTGTTTGCCGATTTCTATAAAATCTGATACTTTTTGTGTTCAAATAATTATACAGTGGTTGAGGGCAGATATCCTTTTCCTTCTAAAAAATCCCTCTATAAATTATTTTCCTCTACTTTTTCTTCTTGGAGGTTTTAAACAGCTATAAAACTAGAGAAAAATCCTCTAATCTGGCAACACTGCTAGTAATATAAATAAAATATTTCAATTAACAAGTAATTATTTGTGTGTTAAAATCATTAGTTTTTTCTCATATATCTTAGTTTAAGTTAAGAAATTTATACCCTTACACGGGTCCCCACCAAAAAATTGCCTAGGGTACGTTATCAACTTAATCCGGTATTGCTGCTACCATATCTGTATCTGCCTGCTCCTTCTGAAGTTTCGTCACGGCAGAGTACAAGTCAGGATGCGCTTTTCCAACGACCAGGTTGAAACGGTTGTGCTACCCCTCACTCAGGTTATTACTCTTGTGTTCACCTTTTAGCGCGGCATCATATTGATTCCATAATACCGGCTCATAACGAGGGAGAACAGCTTTCCTTCTTTCTCGGCCATGGTTTACCGATTACGTAGGATTCTCCGTAATACTCTACGACTCCTCTCAAATCGTCCACTACATAATTTTTTAGCATGTTGTCCCGGGTGAAGATCGAACTGACAATCTCCTGCTTACCAGACAGTTGCTCTCCCTATTGAGCTACTGGGCAATTGAACAATTCACATCAACCAGAGACAAATATTTTTTCGTTTCTCGACTATGAATTTTTTCTTGAAATCTAGTAAAATAATTGTTATTTGACTGCTTAGTCCACGATAAATCTCATTTTATCTATAAGTATCTCATTTTATCTATAAAGTTTAAATATTGAACTATTCTTATTGATTTCTCGGATAATCCTACAACTGCATTCAAAATTTGTTCGTTTAAAAATGCCCGTTTTTATACCAATGTAGGGGAAGATGGGGTATTTTGAGAACAGGGTAAAATGAGAATTCAAGGATAATTCTGGAACAAAAAGAGATAATCGAACCAAACTTGGGGGGCTTGTTCTAGATGTTCAATCCCTTTTTTTCCCCAAAACCTGGCTCATTTGCTGCTAGGGACGATTTTTAAACAGCATTTTTTTTTTTTTTGAAAATTTTCGACGAGAGTCACTAACGAAAGCTCTCACGTTTTAATAGAGCGCATTCGAGTAGCGCACTATAGATTAACTTAAACTACAGTTTCTAACGAATATTTTGCGCCCCCGACGGTTTCTCTAGCTTTATTCCTTGCTGAGATATTTGCATTTAAAAAAAAATTCAAAAACAGGGTAAAACCAGAAATCCCATGTTAAAGATAGGCAGCTGCTATATGATTTTAACATGCAAAAATCACAAAATTTCAATCCTCTGTAACTTTGGATAGAATCAATATTTTTTAAGGCGGTAAAGCTTAAATGAAAGCTTCATTTAATATCTGTTGCTTCTTTCAAATTGAAACTATGATTAAAAGAGCTATCTCATATATTTTATTTTTAAAAACAAAAATCGAAAAAAAAAAGAAAAATTGGTGAATTTCAAAAAGGTGTATCTCGAGAACCATTGCTTCAAAAAACATCAGCGGGGGCTTAAATTTTTCATTAGAGAGTGTAGTTTAAAATTACAATGAAGATTTATGCTTGGCATTTGATATTGCACCTCAATTCATCGATTCTGGTTTTACCCCGCATAATTCTCATTTTACCCCACCAAGCGGGGTACGACCAGAAAAAAAAGCGTTTTTACATATTTTAGGATTAAAATTTAATCGAGACAAAAAGGATTTTGTAACTAACGGCCTACCGATTAAAGCTTTTTTTGTCCGATATAAAAATATTAAAAAAACAGGACAGTGATAAACAGGACATTAGCAATTATAGACCTATCTCAATTTTAAACTGTTTAAGTAAACTCTTGGATAAATTGGTTGCTGGGTTTGTCTCCGAGTCCTTCCTGTCTGACATTGTCAACCAGCAGCACGGTTTTATGCGGGGTCGCTCAACTATAACTAATCTCTTAATTTTTAGCGATTATATTGTTAATGCTTTTTCTAATAAACAACAAATTGATACTTTGTATATTGATTTTGCCAAAGCGTTTGATAGCGTGTCTCACGAGCGACTAATTGATAAACTTGCCTCTTTTGGTATCGTTGGGAATCTACTGAGATGGCTTTCTTCGTACCTCTGTAACCGTAAGCAAGCTATTAGATGTCGGGGACACGTATCTGGTTGGATAAATGTTACCTCTGGGGTACCCCAAGGGTCTCATCTAGGACCATAATCTTATTTATTATTTTTATAAACGATATTACTTTATCCTTTAAATTTGCTCAAGTTTTAATTTATGCAGACGACGTCAAACTTTTTTCAACAATTTCCAGTTTACAAGACGCCATCAGTCTACAAGAAGAGTTAAACTCTTTAATAGACTGGGCGTCAGCTAATGATATTAAGATAAATAAGGATAAATGTAATGTTGTTTCCTTTTGTCAAGGTCCTGGAGACCCTCTCAATTTTGATTATTTCATTGATACGACCAGAGTTAATCGTGTCTCAGTAATATCTGATCTTGGGATCATATTCAAAT
>JAPYZE010004301.1:0-11221 GCA_030522805.1 Leptomastidea abnormis
ATATATAGACGTTCTCGTGGGGGGGGGGGGGCTACGTAAAATCGTTAGCTAAAGTTTATAACAGCAATCGAGTTCTATGAACCGCGGCAAAACTTTTGCCTATAGCCTTTATATAATGCAGCCAAGCAAATCTGAAGAAAAAACTATTGAACTATTTCGCCGAAGGGAGTAAGAAGTTGCGGTTGACTCTTGAAATAGATGAGAGAAAAGAGGAGCTGAGACTAATAATTTCGTTTACTTTCAAGATGCAAGGGAAGAAGAGGGTCTACAGTCTTTTAGTGCTTAAATTTAGGAACTTGAGTTTAGCTTGGATGGACTCTACGAAATTCCAGTGGCGAAACTTATGCGCGAGCATAGTATAGCAGTAGCAGTAGTAGTAGGTAGCTGGGGGGGGGGGGGGGGGGGGGCGGCGGGGGGTTGGGGGGTAGGGGGGGGGGGGAAGGGGAGAGATAATGTTCTATGTTGGATGGATTTTGGATTCGAAAATGTGTGTAGCTGATGTGTGTATGTGCCTGGTGTGGAGAAACGAGAAAACGACTCGGCTGGAAAATGATCGTGAGAATTTGTAATAGCTCATGTTGCCTTTTTCTTTTTCGTGTGATATCTTTTTTTTGTTAGTTAAATTTATTTTTAAATGATTGAAGATTGGAGATGTTGAGTGATACGATACGAGATTTCGTGGTAAATTATATTATATAGTTATAGCTACGTAAGTTTAATGTAATTTAATAGATATTCAAGGAATTTAGATCATCGGTCTTACCGGATTCGACTTTTTCTACTTATTGAATGCAGATTTTTTATTTTATTCGCAGAATAAATTGAATTTCTTAGTATACGTTGAATTGAAATTTTACAAAAATAATATATTTTATTGATCTGGCTTTGTTACAATACAATATTATGTACATAATAAAGGATCTGAAAATATCTACAGAAATGTGATACTTTTACACTGAAAATATATGTTTATGGCATAACTTGTATTGATATCTGTTATCAATGAAATCCCATTGTACGAAGAATTTATTATTTCTGCTAAACTTATCAAGCTTCAATTTTGTGAAAAAAAATTCATTTTATTGATAACATATCAATAGAATATACGAATTTAAGTTATATTAAAATTTGTTCATACAAATCAATTATTGAAATAATAATATTAATAAAAAAATAAATTAAAATTTTTGAACTAGCTTTGTTGCGTTTAAAACTCAAATTGTCCAGCAATTTAAAACAAAAAAAAAAAAGAAAAAGAAAAGAAAGAGTATGTACCCTCATCAGCATTTCCGAGAACAAGAACCTGAGAGTATGAGCTGGTCGTTGTAAAAAAAACCAGGGTTTTAGCGTAAATGAGCGTAAAAGAGATGCGGCATATGAGAGAGAGTAACGAAAGAAAAGAAATGAGAGCAGTTTTCCCACACGTGTGCAAGCTCTCATAAGCTTTAAGATGCTTGAATGGTAGCTTACTCGCTCGGTAGACTCAAAGACTTTCGCTAAAATGAATATAATACTCTTTTCTCCCAGACTTTTTTTTTTATTTTACTTTTAAGACATATCAACCATAGAAATGTTATATGTGAGTCGCAAGCTCATAATATATAATAATAAACGTAGAATACTGCGGGATATGAGGTTGACGGGACAAGTGGTCTCTCGTGTTTTACTTATTTTTTTTTTCCAAGTCGTTTATGCAGCCGTTACTTTATGAACGAAAAATAATACTCACGCGCGCGCGAGCACCTTGACGAATTTTTTAGTTAGTAAAAAGGTATATTTCTTCTTTTTCTTATTTTTTTCTCATTCCTCTAGCTCACCTTGGTTTCTTTTAACGCTCACAAGAGTATTAATAAAGCCGATCTCAGTGGTTGAAATTGCACTCTAGAAATTAAAAGACTGCAAAGCTCTTGTTTTTAAGAGCTTTAGAGCTTGCAAGAGATGTATATACATAGAAGCGCAAGCACATACACAAACGGTTATATGCTTTTCAAGCCATTGATTTTCTTACTTTGAGAATTACTAAAAATGTCAAGTGGACGGGAAGAAAAATATAATAAATAAAATATTTTGTTTACTTATACTAAAATTATTTTTTTTTTTCAACAAACTTTTTTTATTAAGTACACTACTATCTAAATAAAGTATATGCAGTTTAAATTTTAATTTTCGTATCTCATTCAAAGTTAAACGAACTTGGAACTTCTATTTTATTTTTTTTCCTATCTGAACACCTTGCAATCATGATAAAACTTAATTGTTTTCCGGCAGAGTCCAATGAAATTAACGACGAACGTTTCCACTCATCCATAAGAAAAATTAATTCTCCTAATATCCAATAATAGACTTTCCTACTTCCATACCAAGATCCAAGAGCAAAAAATAATCGACGCTGAGCGAGCGTGTCTGGAATTTTGAAAAAAATTCCTGCGATGTTTTTCTCACTCACACCTAAACGCTTCATAGAAAAGTTCCTTCAGAATACTACACATCCTATATATACGCGCGTCTGCACCAAATTAAAAAAGAACACCACAACGATCGTATCAATGATATTTCCGGGCCATACCATAAAAATGAAACTCTCAACGCGAGTCAATCAACTTATTATTATTCTATATACCCATCAAATAGAGAGAAAAATAAAAAGAAATGAAATGTCAAGGGAACGCGAGTAGTCAAAAGGCGTTAATAAATTAACACCTAACGCGAGTTAGTAACGCCAGCATAGCGTAATAATTATTTACAGCCGTCGTACCGCTACTACTGCTGCTGCTGCTGCAAACTCTTCAATCTTCATTAGAGCGTGTGTGCGAGCACACACTCGCATGCAGGTGTACACGCGCGACAAAGCACCAGTGCGTGAATTCACAAGAGGGACTGTATGACGTTAGTATGAGAGAAGTAGGGTATATATACATATGGTATATATGTCGCGTATATAGCCAAATTATGCTGGGTTATGTTCGTCCAAAAGCAAGCTGACCCCCTTGAAAGATCGAGTTTCTGTCTCCTGAACGTATAGGTAGGTAGAGTGTATGATATAGTCTGTATATCTGCTGTCTGTTTCTCTCTCCGCTCGTTACACCAGCTCGACAAATTGGGATGCGCAAAATTGGCGGCGTTGAGAGAAGGAAGAGCTTGAGAGATAGATGTACGCGAGTATATGTGTATATGCTTGCGTGCGAAAGCTCACTCTCACACCCTAGACCGGTATAATGTTATAACGTCGAAATTCGTTGTAATCGGGCGTTGAGCCCGAATGAGAGATATATATGTACATGCATATATAGAACGCGTGCGCAATTTAGCCTCCTGTTTATATTACATGTTATGTATGGGCCAAGGGTATTACCAAGAGCTTGCAAGCTCTAGCATTAGCTCGCGTGCGCGTGCGAGAAAGCCTCTCATTCGCGAAATGAGTTTAGTCGTATATAGTTTCACTACTTGGAGGGAGAGCTTGTGCAATACTCGGACGTGATAAAGCGCTTCTTTTGTTATTCATGTTGTGTTGTGGGATATGATGCGAAACTACTACTAAAGTTTACGAGGGTTTGCTTTTTTTTTGAGGGAAAATTTTGAATGATGTGTGGAGAGAAGTTATTATTATTGTGATTTAAGAGATAAAAGTGTTAAGGAGTGCTTAGAATCAGTTTTTGCCATTTTAAGATTAAAAACTTTATTTTATTTTTTATTTTATGTATATTTATTAGAAAAAAATTTTGTTTTTTCAAATTCTATTAATAAATTTTAAAGATAATTAAAGCTTTTTTTTCAAATACATGAATTTAAAAAAATGTTCGATATTGTTTTATCAAAAACACTAAACTTGAAATATAAAAGTCTATATCAAGTATTTAAACAACAACATTTAAATACAACAAAACTTTTGTTTGACATACAACGATATCATTATTCATCCGTTGACTCGAGCACAGTATCTATTTCTCTTAGTTTCCAAGTCTCGCATATCAACTTTAAGAATAAGATAATAAAGAAAGTCAGTCACTCTCCTTTCCTAGTCACAAGCTCTACCTTATCTAAAGAAAACCGTAGCGTATAGTACCTAGCAGAGAAACCTGCAAGTGTATAGTTGAAGAAGTGCAAGTGCGCGAGATCAAGCAAAAAGAAAAGAAATAAAAAAAAAAATAAATAAAGAAAACAAGAAAGAAAGAGTGATAGAAAGAAAGAAAGAAAAAGTGAGTGCGAGTATACGAGTGAGAGTGTAAGAGAAGGAGTAAGAGTAAGAAGAGTAAGAAGAAGAGAATAAAAGAGTGCGGTGGCGGCTGGTACTTTTCAGATAACAGTTCACTGCCTCGGCGACGACGCGACGCTACGGGACTGGCTGATCTACGACACCCGGCAGCGTATCCAAGGCTGGAGGTTTATTTCCTACATGCTTTTGCACTCAAACGCCCTTCACCTCACGACGAACGTGCTCATTCAGCTACTGCTGGCCACTCCGCTCGAGGTAAGCCCAATTAGGCCAATTCAATAAGGTCAACAATAGCTCTCTCTCTCTCTCAGTGCAGCACTACCACCCATATATACCTTCGTCCTTGCCAGTTTTTATTCTCACCCTTATATTTTCTCTCTACCTTCCATTCTCTCCATACTTCGAGAGCAAGAGAGAAAAAGAGAGAGAGACTTGTAGAGTTGGAGGTGAAAAATTTCAAAGTCCCAACTCGAAGTGGCACATACACATGAGAGTAGAAGTGCACCTACTTCTCTCTCTTTCTCTCTCTTTATATATATGCCCTCTACTTTCAACATACCTACCTACCTACTCTCTCTTCTTTATACGTATATAGTACGTGGGCAGTACGCGCGCGGGCGCGAGCTGACGATAAAATAGCGCTGACCAAGTTTTCCACTCTGCGGCCACGCCATTGTCCTGACTTTATTGCTTTATTCTTGCCGACTGCTGCTGCTGCTCCGGTAATGATGTGGATAGTAGTGATTAATAGCCTCTCTCTCTTTTTGTTTTTTTTTTTTTTTTTTTTTCAACTGTTTTTATTATGTTGAAAGAAACGAAATTTTCATGGCTTTAATCAACTGAATCGATCCATACGCGTATGTGTTAATTTTTAAAATTATCGTTTTAACCATTACTCAATTCATTGAGTTTAGTTTAAAAAAAAAAACATATAATAAAATGAATTAAAATAAAAAATTCCTTTTTTTACCCCTTTTTTTTAATCTTATTAACGTTCTAACCGAGCATTTAACATAATTACCACAAAAAAAAGGAGAAAGTCTACGAGGATCTTTTAACGTAACACATTTTTCGCGAACATTATAACAAAATTAAAGCATCCTTTTATGGACATAAACCACAAGCATATTAAAAAAAAATTTTATTCTAAAAAAGCTCAAGAGCTTGCAAGTTCTGTATGATATAAAATTAAAAATAAAAAAAAGAATCTCTGCTACTTCTAATCCACGTCCTAAGCAGCCCGATCAATGCGAAGCTCGTTAAGGTGGTAAGAGAAGAAAAGATATATATGCTACCGGTGTAAGAGGCGAGAGTCGGTAATGACAGTAACGTAGAAAGATAGTGGAAATAAGGAGAAGAAGGAGGAGGTAGGGAGGATGGGTAGTCTAGCTTGCGAGCACCATTAGTCCCTCGTGCGCATTTCAATAAACTGCAGATTCTCTATCTCTCTCTCTCTCTCTCTCTCTCTCTTCTCTAACCTCCCTTACTTCTAGTTAAAGTGTTATATACGTATATTACGTATACGTCTATATAGTACGTACGATAATTTGCGTGTGTATGTATATATGTATATACATGAGAATGTGAGTGTATGTGTCTGTGGATTCACAGGTGGAGCAAGGTCGTCTCGCGGTCGGGACGATTTATCTCGGTGGTGGGGTTTGCGGAGCTCTTGGCGCCTCGCTGCTGCAGCCTAACCGCTATCTTGTTGGCGCTTCCGCTGGGGTCTACGCTCTACTCACCAGCCACCTCGCTCATCTTTATCTGGTAAGTCTCTACAGCCCTTCTATCTATCTCTCTCTCTCTCTCTCTCTCTCTCTCTCTCTTTACTCTCTACTCCTCCTCATCTTTACTCCTTTTTTATATATATGTGTCTGGTATGAGCTTTCGCGTGGTGCTTCTTCTCTCTCGCACTTTTTTTTTGTTTGACTTTTTTTTCTTTCCTACTGGTTATTCTTTTTTTCTTTCTTCTTTTTTTTTGTTCTCGTAAAATTTTATTCAACGAGCCCCAAGAGCTTGAGCTTGGTGCTTTTTCCCTTTTTTTATCTGTCTTCTTTCTTCCTCCCTTACTTCTTCTTTTTTTTTTTTGCCGAGATATACTGAAAATAATGGGCACGAAGAGCATGGCGCCACGATATATATAAGCTCGCGGGCTTAATAAAACGCCGGGACGCTTTTTGTGCCTCTGATTTTCGGAATACTTTACTGGCTCCTTAAGCGACTTCTCTACTTCCTTTATTTTATTTTTTCTTTTTTTTTCATTCTTTTATCTCTCCCCGCAACTGCATCAGTAACCTAAACCGCTTATTTTAGATTACACAGTAAGCCGTATACGTAGTATATAGCTAACACAAACACAATTTTATGAATATAACATTTCCACTAATAATCAACCAGCTCTAATTTCCTATATACCAAACCCAAATGCAATACAAAGCTCCAGCAACCAACGAGCACCTAGACAACGCTTTCCATTGCAAACTAAGCCCGCTTTGCAAAATCACCGTTAAAGCACCCAAACGAACGGCAATAAACAACTGCACCTACATATATATTCAAGCACACATAGCTGCTGATGATGCTATAGATATATAGATATATATAAACATGAATCCCTCCCTTTTGCCTTCGTCTGCATTGCAGTGCCACGGCGAGCTACGCTACGCGGGCTGGCGACTGGTGGCAGTTCTATTATTGGCGGGTGCGGACGTGGCGTCGATGCCGGTGCCTGCATTACTGGGTTACGGTCTGGTCGGCTGGGCAGCACACGGTGCCGGCGCACTGGCTGGTCCACTGCTCGGTCTTGCCTGCTTTCCCCGACACAGCAAGAAAGACTCGCGCGGACGTAGTTTCGTACGTTTCGTGAGGCTTGTCTCGGCTGTGAGTCTCCTGCTGCTTGTTGTCGGTGCCATACTTGGTAACATCTACCTCATCGCATTGCCACGACTTGGCAGGCCATCCTGACAGCGGATCGAGATATTCGTACAGTTTTGCAAGCGATCCTTTCTCATCGTGAAGATACGCGAGGCTGTGGACGCGGTATTTGAGTGAGTTAGAGCTGATATTGTTCTGCTGCTCTTTCTGTCTGTGCGATATGTGACCGGTTTTGATGGATATTGATTAAACGAGGTGCCACCCTACTGATTGCTGGGAGGGATTTTGAATTAGAGATACACTACTCGGCAGCTGGAAGGGTGGATGGAAAGATGGTGTGTTCTTGTTTGGAACCACGTATCTCCGGTCTAAGGAAGCGATGGCTTTGCGCTTCCTTGGTTACTATAGAGCCTCGAGAGAGAGAGAGCACCTGCTGCTACTACTGCTATAGTAGACGGTGTCATTGTTAAAGTTGCCTCTTCGCTTGTCTATTTACTATCTCTCTTTACGGCTTTTGTTTAATATGCACATAAAACGCTTTCAGTAGCAGATACACACTTATTGGCACTCGAATTGCAGCTCGATTAATGTACACTGACAAATTTAAATGGAAATTGATTATAATTAAAATGACAGTATATGGAAGCTTGTTTCGTGTCGCGACTTTAACGTCGAACGTTATAATGTGTTGTATTTGCTGAATTTAATTTAAGCTCGTCGAACGTGTTTATATCATCTGGTCTTGGGCTTACTAACGACAACAATACACTATCCTGATCAAATTGTATACAAGCAGTTGGTTAATGAAACATATGTTAAACTTTGACATTATTCATTTTCATTTAGAAGGTTATTATGCTAATTAATGAGTCCTTTGTAATGGTATATTATTATTGATGATGTTGCAGGGAAATGTTATCGATAAGCCGCAAATCGGCTTTTATAATTTAATGAAACGAAAAATGGTGACTTAACATCAAACAAACAATAAAAGTCATTTCATTTTAATTGACCAATTTTTAAATGTATTAGAATTTTCTAAAATCTTTATTTTACATTAAACAAGGCCTTAATTTGAATCATGAAACACATGAAAGTCGTTTTATCTTAAATTTAATTTAGCACACGTCTAAAGCTTCGTTTCAAGACGTTAATGATAAAATTGCAAAGGTTTCGAAATAAGATACAGCGCTAATCGAAATTCAGTGCTATATACAGGCAACAGGTTATCTATTTAAAGCTATAAATGCGCAGGAAGGAAATTCACATTGAGAGAAGTGTCAAAGCCTTCGCTGTGATTTGCAGCAAAGCTTATATACTATTTGAGTATGCCAGTAATTGCGGATAGAACAAGCACGTTTCTCATTCTAATGCATATTTGTTATATTGAAAATGGTGCAATATTGAGCCGCAACATATTATATAAAGGTAAAGAGGATTGATCTTTCTTTTTTTTAAATTATGTTGATTTTAGCTCTTAATGTTGTTATAAAAATAAATTCAATTTTTGTATAAAAGATTTTATTTTTTATTGCTGCTAATATAATTTTAAAATTGGAAAAATAAGTTATATTTTTTGTGATACCAAATATGAGCTTTTTTGAGCTTTAATGAATAATGTTGACTTGCGTAATCAAGCAACAAAATTTCAATGATTCTTTTTTTTTATTAGACACTTTCAATAATAATTAAATATTAGTTACCATAAAAAAAGAAAAATTGCAAATTTAGATATGATAGCAAAAAGCACATAGAACTAGAAAATATTTACAAATGCATAAAAAAGAATATCATTTTTTTATTTGAAATATATTTGCATTGGAAAGACTATGATATTAAAAAGGTTTTTTCGGAGGAAAAAAACGTTATTTGCACTGGAAGAAAGGTTTATTGTAGATGAAGCAAGGCCATTAAATATAGCGTGTAAAATTGAAAATAAAAATAAATAAATAAATAAATAAACGATTATATCTAACATCCTGTATAAAGTTAAGATATTAATGATAGATAAAGCTTTTCACGTTTATTGTGGTGATGCGAAGTTTGGGACGCGGATTGAAGCTATATAGATTGGAAAAATACTGATTGATATTAAACTGCCAGTGAGAGAAAATTTTATGCGAAATCTTTGTATACCAAAAAAAATTGATTAATTAAAAAAATTTTATATTGCAAGTTACGATGCAGTCATTTGTAAGAAAATTTTAGATATAATAAATTATAAAAATAAAAACGAGTGTTTCGCGATGTACAAGATAAAATGATTATATAGTTATGTACGAGAAATAAAAAGAAAATCCTTTAATGTTTTACGATAAGTACCTTTTTAGGAATAGATACGAGTGACAAATTGAAAAAACTTTTCCTCTTGTAAGAGATATAACCATGTCACGTCAACACTTTTTTAGAAAAAATAAAAAAACAAAAATAGATTTTTTTCGGCGGTAAATATAAAATGTTGAAAATATGTAAAATAAAAATTTTGCGCCCTTCGATGTAAAACTATACTGCCAAAGAAAAAAAATATGTGTGAATGTGTAAGATATGAGTGTAAGATTGATAAAAACGTAGAAAAGTGCGATGTGAAAAGTTATTCCTCGGGTACAATTTATTTTTAATTATTGACATTTTTTTCATTTTATGCTCAAATTACAAATAAATGTTTTCGAAAAAATTTTTTTACAAATAACAAAAGCTATATTTATTTGTGATTTACACTCATATTTCCTTCAATTCAAATATAACACTATAAATATATTATAATGCAATGTGTTGATAAAAAGTTTAAATCACTTTTTGTTTTATTACATTATTCATGAATAAAATATTAATAAAAAAAAACAATAATTTAATAATACGTATTATTTATGTTGGATTAATATATTTAACGACCTAATATTAATTTGACTTTTTTTCGATTATCATAATTTCATTGTATATTTCACAGGCACAAAACCAATACTTTCTCTCAATAATAAAGAGAAGGGTCGGCGCAAGCTAAACGTGGAACCGAGGATTACAAAGCAAATTTATCGACAATAGCTTACATATATAGATATAAATGCGTGAGCCAATAAACGCAAATTCTCAGACTCTCGCGCGCAGAGAAGATTAAGGGCTAAGCTATGGTTTATGACTAAAATGGTACCAGACGATAATTGGGTCAATTTTAATTTTTTATTTTCTTCATTACACTACGATTTATAGTTTGTAATTACAAGTATTTTTATTGTTTCTTTTTTGTTTAACAAATTGTATGCCTTTCTTGAACAATTTTAAAATGCAAAATACTAATTTAAAAGTGATCAACATT
Source organism: Leptomastidea abnormis (assembly GCA_030522805.1). Lineage (NCBI taxonomy): Eukaryota > Metazoa > Arthropoda > Insecta > Hymenoptera > Encyrtidae > Leptomastidea > Leptomastidea abnormis. The sequence continues at coordinate 10,401 of JAPYZE010004301.1, forward strand.
TGAAAATTAATAAGTTTCTGAAATTCTATTATTTGAGTACTTTTTTTCTCTTATCATTTGATAATATTACGAATTAATTAAAATATCATTAACTTTTTCATCGTTGTACATATTAATATTAAATCTATATAAGTTTCACGAGATTTTACTTTTACTCGTAATATTACTTTAAAATCGAGAACACACAGGACTATCAGCTTAACTTTTAATAAGTTCTCTTTGACAATATAAACGATTAATTACCCGGCGAATTACTAAAGCCTTACGTTCACAAATAATTATATTTCCAGCGAAAATTCCAAAGTTCGTGCCTTTTGAGTAGCGTTTGAGTGATAATCTCGTCAAACTCACTCCCTCTTTTCTCATCATACACCGTCCAGTAAAATCAAGAATTCGCGTAATTTTCAACTGCTTGAGTTCAAACACATATATACATACACACGCCGGATTAATTCAAAGCGATTATTATAAAATAAAATGAAATCCACTGGACCAAGTTTCTACAGTCCAAGCAATCCTATTAAGTCAAAAGTCCTTTTTTTTCCTCTCTTTTTCTCTCTTTCTTTTTTCCGCTTTGAGAGGCAAACGAAGCATAAAGCAAAGTTGTAGAAACGCGTAACGTTGAACCATTGCTTGTTCGCCTCTTATAGTCAGTTTCCTTCAATTATAAATTTTCACAGTCTGGGTCAAGAGAGTGCTTTGCTTGCTTATTCGATATATAGTATATGCAAGTTTGCGGTACCATAAATTTTCCGTTATATATATATATATATATATATATATATATATATATATATATATATATCTATCTTATAGATCTT
>JAPYZE010004302.1:0-19398 GCA_030522805.1 Leptomastidea abnormis
AAAATATACGTTTTTCTTGTATTACTATTCGAAAAACTGAGTAATTATGAAGCGGAAAAAATGTTCGTAAGTCGATTTCATTTAAAGGATAACCAATGTACACACATAACAGTGCATATTAACTCTGGCAATGAACTCTTCTCTTACAATACATAATCATAAATAATTTATATCCTTATTAAATTATTCGTGATAAGTAAACTCCGAAAAATGTGCATCATAAGACCATTAGTCGCACGGGACGAGCGTCGCGTAACGACGAAATTATTCATATATAGGTATACGGCTTGCTAGGCTGGGCTGACACACCAGACACAGTAGTAGAGGTCCGCGTCGCGTCAGACTAAGGACAGGAAAAATCCATCAATCCGACAAAAAGCTTTAAGCGCTCGGCTGGTTGAGTTCGGATTAAGTAAGGACAAAGAAAGTAAAAGGGGAAAATGTATGTACACTTACGACGTTCATCGAGCTCCAAAGCTGATGGTCCTCCTTGAACCAGGTGACGAGGGCGGCCGGCCGGCTGCCAGAGGTACTGCAAATAATGTCAACCTTTTTCCCGGCGGACAGGGGCTGGTTGGCGCCGACGATATTGACTTTTAACGGCCCGACTGAAATGATCGCAGAAGAAAGAACAAACAGTTATTGCTGAGAAAAAAAAAGCATCCAGTAGCTGCTGCTGCTATGTTTCTCTATTATTTTGGTGTAACGAAACGAAACAATCTTCCACAGCATAGTAGTCGGGAGTCATTTTTTTAGCGGCTATCCTACGCAATTGTGTACAGCTTTTGCCATCTGCGTTCAGGCTCGGATCGAGCAGAATTAGGCGGCTAATACCGTGCCGTCGTACTGTCTTCGCGTTTTTTTTCTTTTTTTTTCTTTTTCTTTCTTTTATTTTTATTATCACGCCAATAGCTTCTATGCGAGAAGCGAGGACGAGAGTATAAGACCTGTAGAAAAGAGACTGAAATAGGAGGAGGCGGGCGTATCAGCGGACGGAAGTGCGAGCTGATGGAAATTGACGTTGACAAATCTTCTTTTGCTACTGCGGCCTATACATCATCCTCGCGTTTCTCTCTCTCTCTCTCTCTCTCTATCTAGTTATCTTTCTTTTTTACTCTATGCTCGTGCGCTTATTTTTCTTGGCGATCTACCGAGGGGAAAGGGGGGATGCTGGGTCGACGACAGACACGAAAGAGCTTGCCATCCAGACTCGCTTCTCTCGGCAAGGATAAACTGACGGAGACGCAGGAGATGAGATTCTTGGAATTTTTCCACGCCCCAGCCCGCCCGGAATTAGTTACTAGTTGATTAACCCTCTCTCTTACCCTCCCACGTTTTTACCGCCCTGTCCTGACCTCAATCCCCCTCCCTCCGTCGTCATTGCTTTTACCAATTTAAACTTAGCGTGTGATTTTTAACCTGGAAAAAATGAGGATGAGCTCTACGTAGTCGTGCAATCCCGCTTTTATTACGTGATTCATTAAACACGCTTATTTGCCTTTTTTTTTCTTATTCGTTATTCGTTTTTTCTTTCCCCCCCCCCTCCCCTTGCCCCACCTTTTTTAAATTATTTTACACAAAACTTTTTATTTCACGCTTAAAAAAGTGAAAAAGAAAAGTTTAATTTGCACAGACAGATGTTTTAAAAACAATTTATCAGGAGAATATACATGTTTTAATGATTTATACTGGCGTTGCCTCTCCGGTTATTTATCGTTTATTCATATATTTAAATTTAAACATCGAAGATACAGGCGCCAAACGGTGCCTCTTCGATCCCCTGGCATATATATTTACTGAATAACACACGTAACTTAAAAACTCGTTATATATTTTTTAATACCATGTCAAATAATCGATATATATTTTTGGCAGTTGAATAAAACAGATGCATTTACTCTGCAAGCGTACGTATTCGCTTGGAGCCCAACTTTGAAAGAGCGCCCTCCGTGGCGATAAATATATGCAGCTCCTTGCAGCGTTATATGGAGTCTTATGGGGTCGGTGACTAAATATCAGTTTTTAATAAAAAGTAAGCTTATAATGACTATAAAATCATCACAGTATTACATAAACAATATTTATTTGCACATTAAGTGAAAATAAAAAAAAAAAAAATTTTTTTTTCGAATTTTTTTTTGTTGGAATGTGCAAATAAATATTGTTTATGTAATACTGTGATGATTTTATAGTCATTATAAGCTTACTTTTTATTAAAAACTGACATTTACTTACCGACCCCATAAGACTCCATATAACGCTGCAAGTAGCTGACTACACCTAGATGTCGCGTTTTCGGATTTGAGCTCCAAGCGAATAATCATGTAGTACCTATAGTTGAAGTCTATTTTTTTTTTTTCAAATCATAATATAAATAAAATGATTCATTGGTGCATCATAAATTTTTCTTAACAACATAGGTCATACTAGATAACTGAATAAGTAAATGAAAAACAATAATAATTATTTTAAATAAATTATGTTGGGATGATCAGTTAAAAAGCGTGTAATCAAACGTTTTTACAAAGCATGTACCTATATGTAAAAATTAACCTCGGAACAAATTGGTATAGGTATTTTATGAGCATTAAAATCTCCTACGAAAGCTCGTTTCTTAGCTACAGCTCATCGTTTCCTCATTAAATGTTTAACTCTTGATGAATTTTACGAGGATAAATCAACGCGCTGTTGTTTGTCTTATTAGAAATTTAATAAGCTCAATTTAGACAGGTGTTCCTAACTATTTATAATTTTTATAGTATTTATTTTCACTCTAACAACAACAGAAAAAAAAGAATAAGAAAGAAAAAAAAAGGAAGGAGAACGAGACTCTCATGTAAACTAGAAATTATTTACATAGAATTAGGAATTCGTGGATTTTTATTGGTTTTAAAAGTGTAGAAAGGGCATTAAAAAGGTTTTTAATAAAAAAGATGTTGATGAACAGCTGTAAATTTTTTTTTCTTTTTAAAGTGCAAATTTGAAAAAAAATACCATAAGTTAGAGGGCGCCAAGCTCTAAAGGATAGCGCAAAACAATTTTTTTTTTTAAGTCTATAATTAAGCCACCGCAATAAAATAAATAAGATTAATAAGTGTTTAAAGTATAGCCCCATTTGACGGTACGTATACGTATATAATATACAATATGGCTATACGTATAAGTTAACAACCTGGCTTGGGAAGGTTGAAGAAAGCAAGTTTTTTAATATAACACGGAGGCTTCTTTGCATAGATGAGGTTTAGCTTTATTGCCGGCGTGCTACTCATTGTATTATACAAGAGGTCAGCATATAACTGCATTCGAGTCAAACGTGAAGTAGCTCTACTTCTCTTGCTACTAAATATAAAATCACCGAGTCGTGCGTGCAATAAGCTACTTTTGTCTACGTGGCTACTAAAGTTCACAAGAGTATGTTGCGGACGTGTATATATATATATATATAGGCATCGCTTACCATCTCGTTTTAGCTGCTGCTGCTTCTCTCGCCCCGAGGCCACCGAGCAGCAAGGATCGATTAAATAATAATAACAACAACAAATCTCGCTTAATATCGTGTGCCAGTGGAAAATGTGGAGACCCCGCGTTTATTAAATTTCCTACAATATCGGACGTTCTTCTTCCTCTCGAGTATATATATATATATATATATATATATATTAGGTATTACTATTTCTTTTTATCGTCCTGTGTTTTTTTTCTCTTTTTTAATATTTGGTGACAGAAATAACCTTTCGTAATACCAAGCTCACAATAATACCATCAACTCTTATTTAAGCTCATCAAATTTTCTGACCTAATTGATAGCCGTACCTCCAGTAAATGCCTAGCTCTGCTGCGCAACCGTGCTCGCTCTTTCTCACACTCAAACGCAACGATTTGACCTGTTAAAAAACACTTTTTTTACTACTGCGCCGCACCGAGATCTAGCTGTATATATATATATATATATATATATATATATATATGTATATATATGTATATATATATAGATATATATATAGGCGCATGCTAATTGTAAGATGTATAAATAATTACATTATGATTGCATTTGCTTGCCACGCCAGGGCTTATATCCGATGATAAAATTTAACAATTTAAACGCCGCTTAGAACTCACCGGAATTCCTTGCATTTTACAACGATGTTATAATAATGGAGAAAGGAGAATAAAGAAATTACACCGAGAACAAGCGGCATTTTTAATCCCAACCTGCTCTGCTTCAAAGGGCCTTTTTAAAAGCACTTATCCGCCTTAACTAACGAATATAATCTAGCGGTTTTTTAAAATGCTTAAAAAAAAAAATAAGATGGGAATGGTTTAAATTTCATCGTAACTTTGTTTCAGCATTTACACGCATACACGGTATAAAATAAACATAAAGTTAGATCAAGTTATAGAGGGCGCGACATTTATTTGTTAGCAGTTCGTAAGTGAGGGAGAGAGAGAGAATTGAATTTGAATTTATTATTAGCAAAGGACTCAAGGTCCATAATGGCCTGACTCATACGTACGTAATTACAGAGTATAATTAAAAAGCAGCCGTATGATACATTTGTATAATAAAAAGAAAAATCATATAATAAAATATATGACAAAAATAAAGATAACAATAATTATTGCGCCTTTAAGACCAGTTCGCTTGATCATACTCGACACAGAGAGAGATTAGATTATTAGATTAGATTATTATTTATTTTGGACCTAGGGGCTGGGCTCCATTAGGCCAGTTACAAAATTTACAGAACAAAATACAATATGAATTGTGTAATTTAAGTGTAACAGTATGACGATTACTACACCCTCCTTCTTTCTCTCTTTTCCATTGCATCAGCTCTCCTCGCTCTCCACCAACCAAGAGGAAGAGCTAATCATTTCTCGCTCCTGATTGCTTCTATTTGCCCTCCCTCCGCACATCGTCTCACCTATAAGTACATGTCATTTAGAGCCAGGCTTACGGTACGCTTCTTTCTTCTGCTTGTATTGACTCGCGCCGACTCGCTGCTCCCAGCATACGCGCCATACTTATATTGCACGGCTGGTGAAATGCGACGATTTTTTCGCAATGTTCACGCGCGAATGGACAGATGGAGGAGTGGGAAGTCGACGACGACGACAGGATGTGCGGTTAGGGAGGAAAAAAAGAAGGGGGAGGGAGAATGAGGTGGTTGCAAGGAAGTCGGGATAGAAGTGTAGAAGACTGATTTGCATGATTCACGAGCGGTGTAATTCAGGTGATGCTCTCCCTCACACACACACACAGCCACGCGCGCGTGAATACGTAGGGTACGTAGAGGAGCAAATTGTTGGTGGTGGTGGTGTAGTTAGATGCGCGAGCGCAAGAGCGGGAGAGAAACCGAGAGCAGCGTCAGTGAGCGTGTAAGCGCCCGCTGACGGGCTGAAACGCTGCTCACTTTATAATGTAATCAGCCCGAAAGTCGATACATAGTTGCCGAAGCTTCGCTGTTGCTGCTGCTACTGCCTCCGGTACTGCTTCTATAGTGTACGCAGGTAGGTATCCATGCTAACCGACGGGGATGCATGTGCATGAAGCTTCCGTCGTTCGCTCCTCTCTTGCGTATACCTTTGTGTTGATGTGTCTGTGTAGTGTGTATGTATGCGCCACGGCTCTATGTATATGCATCAGCCCATCCCTTGGATTTGATATCACTATGCCACCGACGCTCGTCGACATGTGACCCCCCCCCCCCCTCCTCCTCCTCCTCCTCTCCCTTTACCGCTCACCCACTTTTCCTCCTTTACTTGCTTCTTCTCCGAGAAAATGGCCCAGGTGAATGCAGCTAGTGGCTCTAGGGCATACAGCCTCTTCCCCCCCCCCTTTTCTCTCTCTCTCTCTCTCTGCAGAGTTACAATACAATTATATTCTGACAAAATTAACCGGTTCAACATTTATTATACTATGACTATATTGCGAATCTCGTATACCTCCTGACCTTTCAATCTTCTCTCTATATTCCTCTTTCGGCTGTAAAATATTGTATCATCTTATTAAGCCAATCAGCTTTTAAACGCTATAAAAGGAATTTAAAAAAGAAAAAAAAATAAATACGTACAATCTTGAAAGATTTTTTAATAAGTTACTAGTTCACGTGATCATACTTTTTCAAATTATGTATAAAATAAGCTTTTTTCTGATTTGTTAATCCGATAATGATGTAGAAGAAAATGAATATTATACATCAGAGATACCCTCTTTATCTTAATAATAATAAACGTCGAAAATTGTGCGACTTTTATTGTTTTTATTACTAACTGCGTGCAATATTGATTGAAGCGCAAAATAACATCAATAGACAAGTAACATTACATGAAAACATTAGAAAACAATATGTAATTTAATTGCTAAAAATAAAATCAAATTATCAAGTTGAAAATCAAAATAATATAATGTACTATTTTTTTTTTCATTTTATTTTGTACTTCTGAATTAACATTAAATTATGGTTCGATTAACAAGCAGAAAATATAATTACATTATTAGTTGAATAATGACGATAACGTATGTTGCATTTGTAGAATAATTGCGTTTGCATTCAATATCAAATTATTTTCACTCGCACGTCACAATAGTTATATCTCATTCAATACGAGATACGAGAGAGAGAGAGAGAGAGAGAGAGAGAGAGAGAGAGAGACAAAAGGAGAAAGAGCTTGTGGAACATGACAAACAGATGAAATGAAATCTTATTGTGCTTGCTTAAAACTTTTTTTTCATACATCTGTCGTTATATTATAAACACTATCATTTTTTATTATTGTTATTATTACTATTTTTCATTATTTTTCATTATTATTATTATATATTATTATTATTATTTATTCTATATATTCACTAAATTTCAAGCTTATTATAAATAATATGGTTATCAGAAAATGATGTTTTGATTCATACAAATTAATCGGGAAGGTAAAATCAATAACGCCGCATACACATTCCTCTGTATGAAGAGCTGTCTTACATTCTGAATATCTATTCTGTTGTTAATCGCGTTTCGTATTTCATTTGACTCGTCAAGGCTCAAAAATGCATTGTTGTGACGGCCGAGGTGGTGCTTGTAATTTTATGAAAATTCTAAAAGCACAATATTCTGACGCGGAACAAAGAAAAAGTGATACGTTCTCTCCGCTTTTCCCCGAGAGTTATGAATTTTTAAGCTCGTTATTGTCAGACCGCGCGCCCGCGCACCCACGGGTTACCTAGCTCGGGACCAAGCTTAACAGATACTGGCGTACACGTAACATCTTTTCCACTGAATAGTTGCACGCTTAATTATTAATAAACGGATCCCCTCCCCCCCCCCTCCCCTTCACTCCCCCTCTACTCCCTCAATACCCTATCTTTCTTTTAACTCTATATATAGCTACTGCGACTTAAATTATTTGTTATATGCTATCTTAAAAGACATACTGCCTACTGCAGCGCAGTAAATGTAATGTTAACATGATAGGGAAAAAAAGTAAGTTAAAATGAGGACGGGGTAAAATCAGAATTCAAGGATAATTTTGAAACGAAAAGAGATAATCGAACCAAACTTGGGGGATTTGTTTAAGATATGTTAAAGGGAACCAAATAAAACATTTTTTTTTAATCAAAAAGTTTGTACTTCAAAAAGCATTTTACTTTACTACATATAAGTATAATTATACATATTTTTTTTATTAATGCATTTAAAATTCAAACATAAGATTATTTTTGAGTTGTTGTTTTTTCAAGTTATTTTTTACATAAAAAATAAAATAAAAGAGTACATACTTTGTTAAGGTACAGACTTTAAAAAATATTAAATGAAATTAAACATATCTCGTGCATTGGGGTAAAAACTTTTTCCCTTCAAAAAAGTAAACTTTATTATTCCTTTACTAAACTTCACCGTTAAATTGTTTTAATTATGATTGCTACGAACAAAATGTGAAAAAAAAAACTTTTTTCCTTGATAAACTTTATTAAAAAAGAAAAGAAAAATGAAATTTTTTTTTTTTTATATTAAAGTAAAACTTTACTAAATTTGTGTTACACGTCCAGAAAAGTAATTAAACAAATAGCCAGGAAAATTTTTTAATAAAGAAAACAAGGAGAAAAAAGTTAATGTTATAAAGTAAAATATTGTTATTCTCGGCCTACGTGAAGCTTAGGTAAGTTTAGTGATCACTTGCAAATGAAACGTTTCAAAAGTGCGACCAACTGCTTTTTTAAAGCTTACAGTAGCAGAATGATACATCTTACGATTTTACTTATGAATGGAAACAGTTGCACATATAACAAGAAATATAGAAGTGAAATAAACTACGTATAACGTTAAATTGAAAGTAGAAACTCGTTGGGAGGAACGAGTTTCATAATAACGCGAGTAGACAAGTGGCAAGGAATGGCAATTACCGCGAAAAGGTAAGGCGAAGCAGGCTTGATGTATGCAAAAGGAAGCTCCGGCGCGGAGTGAGGGAAGTAGAGAGGATGACGTAGAAGATAAGGTAGATAGGCAGGTGGGCGGTGGAGGGGGGGGGGGAGTGTACGAAAGGAGGAGATGAAGGCGGCGGGGACGGCTCTGAAACTGGGAGAATTCCTCGTTGCATCTCTCGTCACCTCGGCTTTATCTAATATAAGAGCCTCTAACGAAGACGACGACGACGACGACGCGTCGTGTTATTGCATAAGCCTTCGAGCAAATGAATCGGCATGTCTTTCATCTATTTCTATGTGCGCCTATCTCTGCCGTCTGTCTCGCTGAAGGAAGTAGAAAAAATTTATCTTGAAATAAGCTCACCCGAAGGAGATTTTCTTTGTTTGGCTTTTTTAGCGTTGGAAAGCGCTTGAGCGAATAAGTAGTTTGTAGCTTGAGTGCTTGGCTTGTGCTGCCCGGGGGCAAATGGCAATTTTGATGTTTAAGTCCTGCTCTTTAATATATAGGTTTTACTATCTTAGCCTGTCATTTTCTTGTGGGTTTGCTAGCAGCTTTAGCGGGCGTGTACGGCAACGTTATATACAATGCAATGATGCTTCTTTTCAATAAATAGGTATAATATTGTATAATAAGAAAATGTTTAATTAAATGACTTTTAATGTCATTATTTCGTTAAAAACTTAATTATAAATAATTATAATAACATCGTTCATTTTTTAATGTATACCTATAAGCACAATTTAAGTTTAACTTTTAGAAGAGCGTAACTTTTAATTGCATAGAAAGTTGCATTAACTTTGTTTACGAATAAATCGATAAGCAGTCATCGAATATCGAAACACATTTTTTGAGATTCCTTTTTGGCATTTAGTACCGGAGCTTAGAGCGGCAACGGCAACTTCCCCTTTATTTCGAGCTTTATCGTTTAATTAACGAATTTCGCACTCTTGGAATATCACATTGCAAAATTCCGTATGCCACATCAAAGTATCAAACGACTCGCGTGCTTTAATCAAACATTAATTATGTTTCTCCCGCTAGGAATATAGTGGGGGGTCAAATCAGCTGAAGCTTTTGTAAAATGAGATTATTACAGTTTGTCTGTGAGACTCTTTTGCGTCGAGATGAATTTTTGTCGCTGCCAGAGTAGACCGCAAATAATTCGAGCCTGCCAATTCCGGCAAATTAGACTGACCTGATCAACGTCCCCTCTCTCTCTCTCTCTCTCTCTCTCTCTCTCTCTCGCGAGAAAGTGGACGCACCAGCAGACTAGGTTCAAAGCTTGATTACTTGAGTAGCTATTTCAAGTAGGGTTGAACCTTTATCACGATCACATTTTCTTTTATTCTAAAACTAGTTTGACCGAAAACTCAGTCAAGTTTCCCGGGCGTGTCGCAGGTGCGAGCAGTGTGCGGAGGAAAGGGATAAAAGCTAATCTGCCGCCGTATAAAACCATCGGCAAGCTTACTGAGAAATCGCGACCGCGACTAAGCACGCCTATGCTAACTCGTTTTTCCAATTTCGGAAATAAAGTTAGCTTGTGTAGAAGGAGGAGGAAGTTGTGTGGAGTAGAAAGGGCCTGGACCGGGAGGCGCCGGGGGTGGGGGGCCTGATTAAATGTTGGTAATGCCGAAAGTTGCGGCTGCTAGGGACGACGACGACGACGACAAGGTACTCCGTGCCCTCCCCCCTCCGTCGTTGTCGTACTCGAGCGAAGGCCGGAGCGAGTATGTATGCGAGGAGGAAAGCTCGGCGAAACTCAATATTCCGGGACTCTCTGGGACGCGCTAGGACAAGTTAAATCGCATTACTGGCTGGCCGAGAAGAGGTAAAGAGAGAGAGAGAGAGAGAGAGAGAGCTAGAGAGTAAGGACGTGCGCGTCCGTTTTCTTCTATGCATCAGGGGCGGTGTTGCGCGACACGCTCGCGCAATTTCGACGGCCCGCGGCCGTGATGCGGCAGGCCGATACCGATCGTCCGGATTTCCGTCCTTCACCCTGCTCCCTCTTCCCTCGGCTCACCGTGGAGTTGCCGAAGTATTAGTTCTGGCCGGAGAAGACGTAGCGCCGAGTTGCGGACACACGTGCGCCACGTGCTTAAGCGCGCGACTCGAAAGCTTGAAAGGGAATTTCCTACCCGCTGTTACTTCTCCAGATATTACCTACTCGTCACAAAGTTTATCCGCGCAAAGTGCTTATTTTGCCCCTCCCCCCCTACCCCACCCCTACTCCCCTCCATCCTCTTTTCTTTTTCTCTCAAACCATACGACGAATGAATTTCTTATAGGTTTTCGCCTTGAAAAACACACCCCCCCCCACCCTCCTACACTCACACACACATATATAATGGGGGAGCTGTCTTTACCGAGGACTTTGGCATATTATACTTTTAAATCGAGCTCGAGAGCTCTATAGATGCTCTGCTTTCAGTTTACCTTATGTTTTAATGAATTTTTCTTTTTCTTCCCCCTTTTTTATTAAGCCTGCTGGTTTTAATTTTTTTTTTTTTTTTTTTTTTTTTTTAGTTTAACGTTTCTTTTATGTATATTTACTTTGTTTCATTTCCACCATTTTTCATATTTATAAAGCGAAAACTTTTTGAAAATAAATCCCGAGTTTTATATTTGCATCGGGAGTAAACATGTGCGGTGGTGTTTATTGCCAAATGAAAAAGTGTAGCACTGTCATCAAAGCGTGTTCACTAGCTAGCAAATTGGAAGATTAAAAAGAAATTAACGTTCAGGAGTTTTGTTTTGTTCGTTTATTTTTTTTATTTTATACGTCGACAGATTTATAGATCACTGATTCTTTGGAACTTAAAATGTGCGCATTTTATGCACGCTCAAATTGTTAAACATTATGAGAGGAGGCAGCGTGAGTATACCGGCCTCTCTTTTAATGGATATATCTCCAGAGCGCAGTGCTCCCGGTTATACATTTATTTTTATACGCTTGCTCGCGGATAAAATAACTCGGGCTCTGTTGAAAGCAGCTGCTGTATCAGCAGCAGCAGCAGGAGCGGTAGGCAGGGGTACTATATATGCTTCCTCCCCGACCGATGCGCTATAAATTTTCTAATTAAAATAAACATACGTTTGATTGGACTGCTTAAAAATGCTATTAACTTTAATGAAAAGAGAATTGTTTCAAACTTAATGAGGTCTTGCCACTCGTTAATCAATTAAATTAGGATGTTGCAGTTACTTTTAATGAGGCGTCTGCTGAAAAATCCTTTGTTAATCTGTGGGGCGATATTTTATTCAGATATCTCTGCATACACATTTATTTAATAACTTTGCCGCTTTACATCATTAAGTTTATTAAAATCTATAGAAATTTTTATAGTAAAATTAAGCTAATCTTTTATTTCTAATAGAAAAAAAAAAAAAAATGAAAATGACAATAAAAGAGTAAATAATACGTGTAACGTATATTTTTGTAAATTTTAAAAACACACAAAAAAATAACTTTTACATCGTCATTGGACTAGAAATGTTTTATTAAAAATATCATTCCCTGGGGGCAAAAAAATAGCGCAGAATTTATATTACTCTTCATGCGGGTAGAATAAATGACACTCTAGCATAAATTTAAGAGGATATTCAAAAATTACATGACTTTGCAGATAGTTTTGCAGAAATATTATCGTGATATACATACTCGGATAGGTATATACTTGAGCTGAGAATACATTGTAAAATTTTCTATTTGAATAAAGTATTAAGGCTTTTCGCACCACAGCCTCCTCCTCTTTCTCCTCCTCCTTTTTTTTTTTGTCTTCCTCGAGTGTAATAAAGTAACGAAGGGCAGAACAGAAAAATATGGACTAATCTGCATAAAATATTGCGCAAGCAATGAAGATCAAATATAATTATGCAAATTATCTGCTATTTCATTATGTGTGCGTGTGTGTGTGTGTGTGCGTGTCTGTGCGCTCGCTTGTGTGTGAGTGTTCTTATTTACAATAATTCCTCAACTTCCTTTAAAATTGTTTTTTTTTTGTTTTTTTGCTCTCTTATTTCCCGCGATAAGAGTCATTAAACGGACGAATGAAAATTAATGAAAGAGCCGCAAATCCCGAAGACAATCAATCTTTCATTTTCCAGCCCATAATTCACAATCACGAACGCGGCCGAATTTAAATTTAATCCATCCTTGAATCTATAAACGCGAGCGCGCGTTCTCCTTCAATATGCGCCTTCCTACTGCTACCCCAGTCTTTCCTCAAGCAAGAGAGAAAGAGGAAGAGAAATAAGAAGAGAGAGGGAGAGAGTTGCTCTCGTCTGTTTGCCACCTAATCTGCATCGAGCAACTTGATAAAATGATAGCATCGCGAAGGAGCTGCGCAACCATACACATCACCATCAGTCGTGCATATGTATGTAAGTATGGATATAGACAAAGAGAGAGAGAGAGAGAGAGAGAGAGAGAGAATATTACCTTGTTATTTCAGCCCTAGTTCGTCTACACCACAAGCCTCGGTGCATGTTTATGCTGCAAGTTGCAAGAAGTGGAGAAGGAATACCTACCGCTCCCCCCCCCCATCGCAGCGCAAGCCGCGAGAAGAGTCAGCAGTCAATTCTCGGGAGACCAAAGTTTTCAGCCCGAATATTCAGGATGCGCCTGTCGAGCGCGCGTGCAGAAGCCCGGCACTGCGGGGAAAAGGAGGAGGAGGAGTTTAGGGGAGGTGAGGAGGAGAGATGAGGATATAGAGGAGATACAGTGGTGGAAGAAGTGCGGTTGGATCGATGTGCGACGCGGCTCTTTCAATCACGCCGAAGAAAAGCGACAGCCCTCGTGTTTGAGCATCGTCACCTCCTCCCCCCCCCTCCACCCCACCCCAGCCGCCATCTCTTCCTCCTTATCATTCTCCTCTCTCGATGTATGCGCGACGTGCGAGTGCGGCTGCATATAGATGCAAGACGACCACGGAGAAGGAGACTGCACTGCTCTGGGCTTGCAGTAGAATGCTGCTATTGAAAAGAATAGACGGGAAAAGTGGCGCGTCGCGCCCGAGTGCAGGTGGGAAAAGAATAATTTGTCGAGGAAGTATTGAGGCTCTAGCCATGGAAAAATAAGAATAAGGCTTTCCTACTGCGTATATTCCTTTAAATTTAATATATATATATATATATATATATATATATATATATATTATATGCATTAAAAGGAAGAATAAGGATTTGGTTATTATATTAGAAAGCATTGTCATCACAGCTGTTCGCGAAGTAAGTAATGCGGCGCGCTAGACTAAATTCATCGGGCGTGGATGATGCTGCTACTGCTGTTGCGCGTCACGTCGTCGTCTCTTCTTTCTACGTTTGCGCGGATGAGCGCGAGTGTATGAATATTCCGATGTTGACGAGTTGCGGTAGGCGCGTGTATGTTTATATTTGCATGCAGGTGCAGGTTCTACATGTCTTAGGTGTACAGTATACCTATATCCGCGGGGCAAAAACGCCGGGGATCCGAAAATTCGCTTGCTCGCACGCGTCCTATATGCTATACTCCTGCACCGGAATTCCGCGCGCAGCTCTGATGAGGCTTGGAACGTACGGCAAGCTCCAACCAATCCCCTCTCTACTTCTATCCTGGCATCCTTTACCTCATTCGAAATCTTGCTATAAAGTAGTCGGGTATAACACAAGAGTAACGCCCTCGTGTGCACCTCTTTATATATATATACCTATTATGTAAAAGGTTCGCCTGTCGGATTTATCGGGCGGGTGTAAGTACATGAAAAACGTCTATGATAATAGTAGCGAGATTTTTTAAAACTTACATTATTATTTTTATTGTTCATTTATTTATTAATTTATTTTTTTTAATTTTGTTACTTGTGGAAAATAACGAGCAACCGCGCATAACTTGCGCCGGTCTTAATCCATTGTTGAGATTTAATTTGCTTTTTTATAAAATTCTTTATTATTGTTAAGAGAGATCGGGCGCTGTTACGTTAAAATAAAACGTTTTATTTTTAGTTAATAAGATGAAAAGACGAATTTCGTTATTCATACAATTCTATTTCTGGATTTTTCAAATTCTAATAAAAATTTTGAATTGGTCCTTTTGTGTTTGTATGTTTTCTTTTTTAACGTTTATAATTAAATTTTGCCTAATCATTATTATTACCTGATTCTTGCACCGTATAATTTAGTGTTATTTTTTGAAAAAACTTGGCTGCCTTGCTCTTCTTGCAAGCTTTTATTATCATTCACTAGTTGGAAAGATATTTGATCGTAAAAAAAAAAAAGATGAAAGATTGAGTTCTAATAAAATCCTTAAACATATACACACAGACACATACATATATAGGGGAGAGTCCCCTAGTATGGGTCAGCTCCTAGTATGGGTTACTCGTAGTTTCCAGCTTCCTGAACTACGCGAAGTCTCCGGACCCGGCAGATTAGTTGCAGTTTGGCGACTTATTAAATATAATCCGAGATCAATTCTGAACAATTTTTTTTCATAAAGCACAACTCTTCAAGTGTAAATCCCCGCCTCGCTGATGTTCCTACTTGCTTTCTACTCGGAGTTAAATTTAATATACTAATAAGTCAATGGCTCGATCCTAATATGGGTCAGCCTGCTGTCCCCCATTATGGGCTTAGCTTTTCAATATATCATTTTACAAAAAAAAATTCAATTTTGTTTAAAACAACTCTTAATCACTTAAAACATCTCAAAATAATGTAGTAATCAGTTTATTCGGCGACAAAAAATTTTCAGCAGGCCTTATATTGTCGGCTCCGGGCAAGAAGATGCCACAGATTTTTCCAGGCAAAACAGTGCCATCTCAAAATTAGAGGCAAAACATTGCCATTGCATATGTTGTTAACATATGAAATGGCACTGTTTTGCCTGGAAAAATCTGTGGCATCTTCTTGCCCGGAGCCGACGATACAGCTTATATCAACGGTTATTAGCTATTATAGGTTATAAATATTTTGTAAAACAATATTTTCGATAAATACATTGCATTTTAACTTGTAGATAACTCTAGCTACCGTTAAAACCTTAATGTCCATGAAAAATGTAGGTGATCCCATACTGTGAACCAATCTTTGAAAAATCGAAAAATCTTACTTTTACAAGATTACGTTGATAAGAAATCTTCTGACGCAGATAAGATCACCAAATTTTCTTCTGCTGTTAGGGAAGTGATCAATGCACAAAATCTTTTTTTGGAATTGAAAATCGGTGGTCCACCCGATTAATATACACATATGAATCTTTCGTAAGGATCAAGTCGCGTAGAATGGAGAAGAGAGGATGAGGACTTTGCTTTTAGCTCTGGCTTCTGCACATCGAAAGTTTGATCAAGTTCACGGAGGATTAGACGTGAATATTAAGTTATGACGGTACACACACACCCACCCACCCACTTACACTTAGCCGTAGCTTGGGTGATAACACGTTTATGAACCAGGCGCCGGGTGCTAATTTTAATTAACTGTCTATCCCTCCTCTTCCTCCTCCTTCTCTTTTTCCTGCCAACTACCTCTCTCGATATTTGATTTCAACATCCACCTCTAATAACGAGAAGGAACGAAGAGAAGAAAGAAAAATTTAAACCTCGCTTACACGTCGGACCGCAAATTCGCGAAAAATGAGCAGTGCAGCGTAGTAAAACGGGATTTCTTACGCTGAAGACGCGCGACCCGGCTTCTTCGAGGACGGGTACATTTATTTTCAATTTTCATCTCGTAAATAAACCCCCCTTCTATAATCCGAGCTTGATGTTTCGTAGCACGAGGGACTCTCTCTCTCTCTCTCTCTCTCTCTCTCTACCGGTCATGAGAGCATATAAAAATGTCGGGGGAAAAAGAGAAGCCTGGCAGGGGCGTCAAACACTCAATTTCTCTCTCTCTCTCTTTCTCTATATATCTCTATATATCTCTATATATATCCAACACTCGTCAGCCGCAGCTAAAGTGTTAAGCTATCGGA
This sequence comes from Leptomastidea abnormis, assembly GCA_030522805.1. NCBI lineage: Eukaryota > Metazoa > Arthropoda > Insecta > Hymenoptera > Encyrtidae > Leptomastidea > Leptomastidea abnormis. The sequence goes on from JAPYZE010004302.1 coordinate 16,369, forward strand.
GGCGACTTTATGACTCGTCGGGAAAGGTATAAAATCGGCCGGAACGACCGGCCGGTGGTACTGCATATCCGCTGCTACTGCGCGACTGTGCAGTGTAGCGAGTGGTTCTGTGTAGGTACCTATATAACTTGCTAAGCCCAGTCCGTATTTTCTCGAAAGCCGGATGCTCGACGTTTCCGCAACAACAACAACAACAACAACAACAACAACAACAGCAGCGAGTCTTTCTTTCTCTCTCTTTCTCTCTTTCTTTTCTACTCTCTATTTTCCAGTTTTCGTGCATTTAATTACGCGTAATCGAATGGCGCAGGTGTGTAGCAAATCAGCCCCTCAGACTGCCGTAGTGGCAGCAGCAGCAGCAGCAGCAGCAGCAGCAGCAGTAGCAGGGTTGGTTCGTTTTAGTCTATCGCTAATTTTCGCGTCCTTTATCGCTGCCTGGCGAGGTTTAAATCGTCACGCGCTCTTGTTATCCGCACTATTGCGGTCGATTTTTCTACGAGCAACGGGAACTAATGTCGAAAGAAAAGAGTGGATGGGCGGGGAGTGTTACAAACGAGAGCTGGTGTGCGATATAGAGAAAAAAAAGAGAGTTTGCTTGTAACGCGGGCGTGATCAAAAATCTGCGCTGAAAGCTAAAAACCAAAAAAAATTATTCGTCAAACGGTACTTACTGGCGGCAGTAGCAGGTACATGGGAAAATAACGCGCGCGCGCGCTCGATAACTACGTGTCGGGGGAATGATTGTTTCGTAAATAAATATCGAGAAAATTGAGGTGGAGCCTGGTTATTTTACGTGAAAACGTTGAAGGTACAAGCGAACGCGTGTAGTTATCGAACTCTATCGGCCTTCCCACCTCTTTTTTCTCTCGATTTTTTTTTGTTTTTTTTGCTATTGCTGAATTTCCACTTTTGTCTTTTCATGATTCTGCCGCAGCGGTGCTGTACAATATTAATGAATTCGAAAATTGCTCGGGATATATCAGTAGAGTTAAAAAATAAATAAATAAATAAACAAAAAAAAATAAAAAATCGAATCGAAAAGCAAAAAGCTCGAGCAGCAGATTGTGTTTCAAAAATTCATTAACGATCTTACGAATTCACAAAACGATTGAGCAGAGAAATTGATGTGCCAAAATATCAAATAAACAGGTGTTATTAATATCTTAACATTCTTACGCGCAAAATATCACTTGTTAGTTTGTTCATTTAAAAAAATACTAAACTATTATGATAATAAAATTAGTAGAAAAAAATACAAAGTAATCTTCTTCTTTTTTTTTCTTCTTCTTCTTCTCCTTCGTCGGCCATCATCTCCGTTTGAAGTAAAAAGTAGGGGCAATAAAAATGCCTTCAAATAATGCCATCGTTGCCGAACGAGATTGTTACATTCTGCAGGCGTTATCGCTCCGGCACTCATACACGAGGTATTATTGATAGCCTACTCTCATATACCCTCATTTTTTTTCTTTTTTTTCTTATTATCGTTGTAGGTAAAAAATATGCGGTGTTCACCGTTTTTCTGCAGGCGAGAGAAAAACGGCATAGGGACGAGAGAAAAAAGGAGAGTAGGGATAACATGGAGAAAAACGTTGGCTCGCTATAATTTTTGAATCAAACAAATTTACAAGGAGCCCACGTGTTCGCCGATTCAACCGTCAATTTGCCGCACGCAAATTCGCCATCCACTCGACGCTCCACTTTTTCTTACCGCCGCTTCCACCCCCTCTTCCCTTCTTCCTCTCTCACTCTTTTACTACTCCCTTATGTGTGATGAAATCACGCGAGGACGTGTGACGTGTTGATTTGCATGTATAAGTGTTGTTTTACCTTTGAAACTTAAAAGCCATTTGGATTTGAAAAATTTCGAAAAAAGTACGGGTTATTATCGCTCTAACGATGTTTTTTTCAATTCTTACAAAGATTACTTTATTACAATGTTACATTATTACCTTGTGCAAAGGAAATCAACTAATAATGTATTCGGTGTGAAAGACTCTTTTTCTAACCCATCACATAATAAAAAAAATAAATAAGCTTATAATATGCAAGCATAATACAGTCACAATGTGACTACCAGGTATTCGGGTCATGGATTTTGATGAAATTTGGTACACTGGGTCCTTTTGACATATAATGAAAGATCCCCAAGTCCTAAGGTTCAATGATTATTTGTTTTTGAGATATTTTTAATTAAAGTTTTCAGATTTAGCATTGTTTTGTATATCTATATATTGGGCTAATAATGTGAATTATTTCTTTTTTTCTGTATACGCATCATCGGATAAGGCTTTTTTTTCAAACTTGACTTACGTATTATCTCATCGCGGGACTTCTCGTAAGAGGCGGAATAAATAAATAATAGATCATGATGAATGGGTACAATCAATTTGGCCATAAAAGAAATAGTTTGGCAAGCACTTTATATCCTAAATTCTATCCTGCGCACCATATCATATATCCTGCTGGAATGAGGTGAAACACAAGGGAAAGGGGGGGGGGGGCAGGTGGGTGTGAAGTTGAAGGCCGAAAGAATCCAATTTTCTTCGTAATTTTTCGCGGTCTACGTTCGTGCAAGGCATGTATATACCTATTATACACATATGTGGGGGAGGGGGCAAGAGAGGGGGGGGGGGCTACCAATCAATCACCTCCTTTTCCTCCACACCCGATACTCGGACAGGCCGATCGTTGGGCCGCCTCTGCTTGCGCTACTCCATCTCTTCGCTTTGAAATTGATCAAGCTCGGAGACATAACTCATTAGCTCAGCTGCTGTTGCTGCTGCTGTTGCGATCCTCCTTGTTATCTGTTGAGCAAATAAAAGCCCCACAGACTTCTATCCTCCTTTTGCCGTGAACGTGACGAGGCCGTGCATTGATTCTAGTTCTGTTTGCTTTCTATGAAAACGCGTGTCTGTTGCGGCTTTATTATTGTAGTGATAGGTAATGAGTTCAGGACGTAGTAAGGTAGGTAGGCAGGTAGGTAGGTGGAAAGTATTGGGCTATAACAGCACTTGTTTATATATATATATA
>JAPYZE010004303.1:0-11193 GCA_030522805.1 Leptomastidea abnormis
CGAAGCGCGCAACACTAATCTAGTTTATTATTAAATCAGAAAATTAGTGTCGGAAGCGAATAGTTATTGAAATCATATATTTATGATGCTTATAAATTACATAAAAAAAAAAAAAATAAATAAATAAATTTATTACTAACCTTTTTGTAAATATCTAGAGCTTTTTCTCACTTCGTTGATTTGTCGGATATTTTTCAGCACCAAATAACTGAGGGATGGTCACGTTAGACAAACCAAAAAATTCACTCAAAAAATCCATATTTAGGATATTTACTATAATATAACGTACAAACACCTTACTAGCGAAATGAAAAACTTGAATAGTTATATGTACTTCAAAAGCAAAATCAATATGTTGCAGAGATTCGAACTGGACAGTCCAAGATTTCAGATTAAATTGAATTGTATTGCCCGTTCGTAATCTTTATAAAGAGAATAAACGCCTAATTATAAGTTTATGATATAGCGCCTTCGAATTAAGGGTACGCAGATGGAGGGGGTAAAGGTAGTAGATGCTTAAATGAGGAAAGGACGCTACCTGCATATTGGCAGCAGCTCATGCCCTTTCAATACTAGTAATTTAATTGTTAAAGTAAAATTAGTTTTAACAAATATTTTTTATTTCATTATTTTTGTTAAAATTAACAACTTTAGCAAAATAAATAAAAATTATGGATTTAAATATTTAACTTGGTTTTCTTTTTTTTATATTTAACAATTTCAAAATATTACAAAGATCAATATAACACTTATAAATATATTTACTTAGACTATCATAAGTTATTTAAGAACTGATTAAATTGTGGGATTAACAAGATTTTTTTACGGGTCTTTTAAAAAAATGCAATATTTCTTAAAATTGAAAAATATTAAACAGTTTGAAAATTTATCTTAACTGCAGATGATTTTGAAATTTATATAATTTTTTTGTGATCATTATTTTGCATTTCATACTTCAATACTAAAATTATTTTTCAAGGTTCTACAAAACCATTATTTAAGGACAGTCCTCCCAAAAACGTTTTTCATACAAATGTTTTGAAATTTGGCACACTCGTTCATTTTTACATTCTTAATGCTTGTGTCAAATTTGAAAAAAATTGCCCATGCCGTTTTGAAGATACAGAGCTTCAAAGTCACATTATTTAACACGCGAAGCATAGGCGAGCGGTAAAAAAACGCGACATTTTGACGAATTACTAAAAAACGGATCATTCAATTTGGCTGAAAAACTAACACAAGATAGTTAAGATTATTACAAAAACATGAAAAAAAAAATTATTGCCCACGTGGTTTTTGAGATAACTCAAAGTTAAGATTGCTATTTCTTGGCTTAAAGAAGCGACTTAGCAATGCGTTGGCATTACGAACACCAATAAAATTACTTAAATCTAAAAAAAAAATCGTTTTCCCCCCACGGAGGGCGCAATTTCAAAATTGGGCTCCAAACGAATTATTAATATGCCGAAAGTAAATATACACAATTATTAGGCGTAGAAATAATCCATGTCATCTTGCCCAGGACTCCTTTTGGTGTGACGCGTGTGAAACATTAAAAATATATATATATATATTTTTTTAATGAAATGTTAGAATTATAATGTAATTACACTTCATAAAAAGTAAATTACAGCTCGTTATGAATGTGTTGGCTGCGTAATCGCTTTTGTGAACAGTCATATCTATCCGGGATGTTACTACTCACCTTTAAAATGATTCTATTTTTAAAATAATTGTGTATTCTGGAAGGGGAAAAAAGAAAAACAAAAATATATAAAAGTTATATTTATGAAATCAGTTGGTTTTCAAATAGCACTTCGAGCACAATCGTTATTTGTACCTTTTTTAAAGAATTTTAATTAAATTTTCTCATTTGTAAGTGTGGAGAAGAATAATGTTTGTTTGTGTGTATTGGCATGTGTGTAAAGATCAAATTATGCATTAAAAAATTTACATTTGTACGTATAAAATAATTTAAATAAGGTTTTGATAATTATAATATACTTTATTACTTTTAGTTATATAACTTATTTGCATCACTCTAAAGTTCAAAATTTTGAACTTAAACATTTTTATGTAATATGCCCATAATTTTATCGAGCGATTTTTATAAAAAAGTAATAGGCAAGTAATAGTTGTTTTTTTTTTTTTTTTTGAAAAAAAAAATTTATTAGAATGATCTGTGTCTTTATAATACACCATAAATTAAAAAAATTAATTTTTCAATATTAGAAATTTGTCTTTTAAAAGTCAATTTATAATTACTTTAAAAAAAATTTATGCAATGTTAGAGTTTTGAAATTCATAAAACACGAAAAATTCAAAAAATTACAACTCAAGAACTAATAGAAAATGTTTGTAAAGACATTATAACTACGTTTTTGATCTCACGTGGAGATACAAAGTTTTTAGATTGCATTTTAGATACTATCTCAGTTATAGGTATTACAGAATACAAACTTTAAATAACGTATATCTATAATCAGAAAATCATGGAATTGCAAATCTATGAAGCACTCGAATTTATTTTTATTTTCAGGAGATTTTCGTCCGTTACCAAGAATAAATCTTACCTTTGACTTACCAAGTTTGACAATTTTTTTAATATTCTTTAAACAAATTCGTAAAAAATGAGGTAAGTTATTTAATTTTTCTAAAGTACTTTATATCATACTTTATTTCGATGCACAAATTACTGATGACTTATCTTTTATCAAAACGATTTTAATTTTTCAGAATAATTAAAAATTGTTCAATATATACCTGGCTTATTATTTTGGCGATACAGATAATAATCGCCCTTAATTACGCACTCGAAGCAGAAACAAATTGCAGTATATCGTTCAATGACAACGACTCGTTTACAAATCTGAATTTTACTAAAATAACTTTTCCTAAAGATCCTGATTTTATTCTTTCACCTGTCCTTAATCCCAACCGTACTAGTTTAATTTATATATCAGGTTTTTGGGATCCCCAACCAACATTCCAATTCAAATCGACTTATGAATTAAATAATTGTAACGTACCACTCAATCTGGCTTCCAACGTACTTCGAATAGTCAAGACAATGACTCTTGGCAATGGTAAAATAGTTATAAGCTTTGCAAACGTGATAAGATCAATTTCATCAAATAATTATTACTTATCGAGAGTAAGTTGGAACGTTATAATTGTCGATCCAATCGATTGTAATTATCTGCAATTAAGAATTTCTGGACAGGATTTATTACCGTTCAAAGTCTTGACTTATGAAAATAGTTTTGATCTGATTTTTGGCGATACACAAAATCCATCGTCTTTAAAAGTATTGCAATATAACGACAAAGGAGAATTTCTCAAACAGTTAACTACTAATCCAATAATAAAGTATACCGATGCATCTAGATTGTATTTGACTCAAGAATTTAATAAAAGTCAGGGATATTATTACGTAGATTGGCCAAATGGAGATAAAATTGACCTTTATAAGTTAGACTCAAACTTTGAAATAATTGCAAATCATTCTCCAAAAATAAATAGTTACGTAGAGCTTGCTTTCTCTTTGGAACACAATCAATTTACCGCATGTTACTTAGAACTAAAAGAAAGAAAAAATATGACATGTGTGATTCTCAATGAAGAGTTGACACGTGTATTAGGTGAGTCACAGCTGAGTTTTAATGATCGTGTTTTGCAGTTTGTAGTAAGGAATTCCGCTTTCGGTGGAGCTATAATTTTAACGACTCACTTACATGAGAATAATGGTATTGTAGTTAGTGCACGAATTATGAATATTGATGGTAATGTTGGAGTTGATGTTTTTTCAAAACCTCTACTTGGTAGTTTCCTTTTTTTCGAAACTTTTGAATTACAAGATAGATATTATATTTTGACTTTTTCGGAAAAATCGAATGTTACAGTAGCGTATTTGGATACACTAGTGGACAAATGTACAATGATTGAGCAAGTTAAGTAAGTTATTTACTTCATATAATGTATAACTTTAACAAGTTTTGATTAAGTAAATCGACATTTAATAATATTTAGATTTTAAATATTTATGTCATATTGTGTTATAATTTTATAAAATTAAAAAAAAAAGTTGATGAAAGATTCTAAATTACTTGATGTTATGCTTGCACAATTTTTAAATAATAAAAATTATAGTAATACTGACTGTAATAAAATCTATTGATAGATATATACATTCAAAATAAATCATGTAAAATTGGAAGTAGAAATCTATCTAGTATGAGACACACCCTCAATTTAGCAATTTTAATTTAATTTTAATAATTTCAATAAATGATATTTGTACAAACTTATTTTTATTTTTATTTCTAAAAATTATTATTTCTTGCTACATATCTACTGTTTACTTTTGTTGTATAGGTAAATCTCGTGAAAAGTCAATATTTTGGATCTCAAAATACACCACATAATAAAAATTAATGAAAAAAATTTAGTCTCATCTTAAATTGATGATACTGCTTATAGTTTATTAACAAGCAAGCAATTATATCTATAGTATATGCAGTACATTTACCTTTTATAAATAAAATATAAAATTAATACTCTTTTTAAAAATATATTTTGTTAAAATTTATTTCACGTGCATAAATTATTTATTTATTATACTCAGGATATTTATATTGAATGCAAAATTTTTTTAAACTTTCATACATTAAAGAAATTGTACGTAATAACGTGTTTAGATAAAGTACTTGAGTTTTATTAAAATTATATATCATAAAAGTTAATTGAATATATTTACTGCGTATTAATCGTTTTAAGTGAATATTCATATTCATCCGGAATGTAATTGCTAATTTTTAAAATATTTCTTTTCATATTAAAATGATCATGTCACTCATTATAATAAGTTTTTTTCTGAAAAGAAAAAGAGAAGAGGGGGAAATTTAAAGAATATTTTTCGTAGCACAAAGCTTTGTAACGGTGAACGAAATCTCTTACATTTAAATCTAGTCAAAACTTAATACTATAATAGTAGCGCTGTCTCTAGAATTCCATAAAATATTATGTTCTTTTTTTTTATAAAAGTCAAAAAATTAAGCCAAAAATGATACAAGTAATTTGTGATAATAATTTTCTATATATTTGTCTTTTCTTTTTTTATAGTCTTTGATCCAACTGAGCGATAAAGTTCTTCACAACAATAAATCCGGCATATGCAATATGATCATCTAAAATCTTCCTAAAGGAAAAAAAATGTACGGTATTTTAGAAAACTGTGACCATGTGTTCTGCTATGAATGCATTAAACACTTGCATGGCAAGAACGAAAATTATTTATCGGAATCTGGCGTATGCTACCCCATCTGTAAAAAGCATTCAGATTTTGTTTACAAAACTCCCACTTTGTTAAACACTTACACAGCGAGCAGACGCGGAGCGAGCGCAGCGTTTGCGAGCTTTGTAAAATCGATAGACTCAATTGTCCTAATAAACTCAATAAACTCAATAGTCCCAATAAACCCGAATAGTCCCAATAGTCCCGAATGTCAACATTGCTTTTGCTACAAGTGTATATATTTGTGGCAAACAAAACAGTATGTTAATAAGAAATATAACTCGTCATGTCCAATATGTAGTAAATTTTCAGCTTTTATATGTCCTAGTTCCAACTGGATTGACGACGAGAATGAAAAGAAGATTTTGATTAAATACTATGCGTGTAAGAAATATGGTCATTATATTAAAGGCAATCCATCGATATATTGCTATATTAATAAAGCAAACATGAACATGATGCCTCAAACATCTGAAATATAATTAGGATTGATGAATAATTGCAGATGGAGTTTGAATTCATAATAGGATTATTAAGACATTACGTTTAAAAAAATTTTAAACAATGTAAAACTGCTGTTGGTGACAGTTACATGTAAATAAAGATAATTTTAGAATTATTTGATCTAAATTTAAGTAAATAATTTTTAAATAATTTCGTAAATCTATTTAATGTAAAATTATAAGATCATAATGATGTTCACGTTATAATATTTCAATATTAAAATTTTGACCAATGTTTTGTAAGCTTATATTAAATTTGTAAAATAATTATTAGTGTATGCATTAAAAAATATAGAAATTAATCATTTTCACGTGTAATATTATTACAAGTTTTGTACCATTTTAAAATTAAAAATGTATTATAGTTTTTTAAAATAAAATTAATAATAATATGAAAAAAAATTACATTTTGGTCATTCTAATTTTTTTTCTAAAAAATCTCACAAGTATAAATTAAAAACCGACAAACGAAATATTATAAAAATATGTTACACATTTTTTGTTTTAATTTTTTGAGATTTTGGTATTTACAGAGATAAAAAATTTTGTGCTGCCTTACTAAAGAATGCTATGAAGAAATTGCATGAGAAAGTTTTGTTACAAATTGTGTTGTAACAAGCTTCAAACCTTAAGAATAATATCTCTAGTTTAAAATGGTCATGTTGTATCACAAAAAAAATAATTAATATTTTTATACGTATGTCGAAGTAAAATAAAACATGAATAAAAATTACAATTATAAATTATATTTTTTTTAAGATACTAGAGTTATTTTGTATTTCAACAAAACCTTAAATTAGACTTAATCACAAAAAAATCAAGTTGGTAATGAATTTTGAAATTAAAATTTTGCAAAGTTTTTTTTCCAAATTAAGTTTATTCAAGAATAGCGAGCCGTATTAATAAGATAAAATAAAAATCATTATTAAAAAGAAAAAAGAGAAATAAAGTCGTTTCGCCCAGAATCGCCTGTTGGGCTCTCATCAATAGGATGACGAACGATTCTATCCTAGACGACACATAAAGAAAATGATCAGATAAAAAACCTTAATACTTACTTCTTACTTTTAAAAATCTCTTTATTATTGTCCAATATTATAGATACATATTACAGTTGTTGTTTACAATAACTTAATACACTCTAATAAAAATAAAAGTTAATTGGGATATTGCGAGCCAAACAAGAAATCTTGCAAAAGCAAGAAATGATAAAAGAGAAAATAAAAATAATAAAAATGAAAAATAAAATTATAGTCGTTTCACCCAGAATCGTATGTTGGGCTCATCAGTAAGATGACAGACGATTCTTTCCTATACGACACATTGCAAAGAAAAATACCAAGAAATAAACTCTAAATATAAAAATTGAACTTTATATATAATATAAAGATAAAAATAGTGATGCGAGAAACAAAAAATGTATATATCGCTACATAGCGGATAAAAAAGGAACTAAGACTGAAAATACTACGAAAAGACAAACACTATGTTTAATTTAAATGATTTGCTTGCGTTCCTAGCTAAAAGCTTCAGCCAACATATATTATAGTAAATTTTGAATACAAGTAATGATATATAATTATTATTTTGTTGTTTTAATAATTGTTATAATTTTATATTGCGGAAAAGATTAAAAAACTTTACATAAAAATATTAAAGCCTATAAATAACATAAAGATATAATTAGGTGTAGGGAGAAACGAAAACGTATATTTCGCCACATAGCGGATAAAATAAAAACTAAAATAAGTGGAAAAAGACCAAAAGCTACATCATCGTTAGATCTTTTTACCACAAGGAGAGTAGAACTGCTGTATTTCACAGATTGAATCTTAAACCCATGGATTTGTAAAACGAATAAGACCATTCTTTCACTTCAAGTCCTCTGGTTAAGAGAAAAAAATGTATCTATCTTACAAGTTAAACATCATAAATACGTATAATATATAATTTCTTAATATACATTCTTGATTGTTAAAATATTAAAACACACTATACATAAACCTGGTTATAAACTTTTTTTTTAACAGATCGAAGATCAAATAGTTCATTAGCATAATTATAATATAATTTAAAATTAATATTTGAATATGAAACATGATGAAATACCATAACGTTATTTCAGTATCATAATAGTATCTGTAAAAATTTAGAATTTTGATGATACTCAAACAGAATGTGATAAGAAATACTAATCAGGCATAATCAATAGAATGTATAATAAAAAAAAGTACTATTTAAACGCACAATTAAAGGGTTGGATTAAATTTTCATCTAATTGATTGGAAACTTTTCAACTTTCTAAGCAACGACCATCGTGCTCAGGAAATCAGTTTTATTTGTCGGTTATCTAATTCTAACGACATATACTCAGAGATTTTAATCTAAATGATTTTTTATTGCAAAGTTATTTCTTGAAATTATTTGTGCGGAGCAAAAGAAAGTGGTTGGATCCCAATTTGCCATTACTGACAATAATTTTGAGAAAAAAAGACTTAGATTTGAGTAGCGTCTAGCGCTTATAATACTATATGTATTGGAATTGGAGTTATGGAAAATGTTAATTCTTTATGTGTAATTATACACTAATTGATGCAGCACGATATCTTGATTTCAGCACAGCCAGCTCCCAAATCTTCATATACCAAAACTATCACTGTACTAAATTCATTTTGAGCTTCATATTTAAATGGCTGTAATAATTGTAAGTTAAAAGATTAAAACATTGTAAAAAAAAATTATTTCATACTTATTTTTTGAAAGTTAAATGCTAATACTGTTTATTGTTAGGTACATATAGTCATAAATGCTAATGCTAATACGCTACTTGGCACTAATAAAGCCACTCTCTCCCTCTATCACGTTCACTCCTTCATCAGCAGCTCCCGCTTATACTACAAACATGTAGTGTCTATCAAGCCAGTAAAACTGTTTCTAATCGTGAGTATAAATTCACACACTTGTAAGTTTGTAAATATTGCCATATATTTATCATAATAAATATATTTTACGTAAATTATTGTTAAGTGCGGTTGTATTGCTTCGTAGTTACATACCTGTTTTTCTTTTTCACGAGCTTGATTTCGTGAGAAACAGCATCAGCATTCCTTTTAATAAATTAAAACATTAAATAAGTAAAATAGTTATTTGGGAACTTAAAAAAGCCGGCCTTGACAATTAATATATCTCTAATAAAACTAATTCAAAAAATAATGAAAAAATTCAAGTAGAATTAATCGAAAAAAACGAAGAAACGGAACGCGAATGTTGCTCCTTAAACTATATGCTACCAATTCAATACAATTGAAAATAATAATAAAAAATGTCTCACAATTTTGAGACAGATTCGAATTCTGAATTTTATGGAAATAATTGGGACTGGGACAGGAATATCTTATGAACATATGAAGATGTTTTTGCTTTGACAGGAGACTCTAAAGGCATCATCCCAACCAAATTATCTAGCAGCATTTACGACAGGACGAGATCAAAAGAATCGTTGCTACAATTGTGATGCGGCTTTGGACATCGCTTGAACGACTGTCCTCATAAAGATTCTGGATATAAACTATGTTACGAATGCAACGAGTTTGTGACCCACATAGCTGCGCAATGCCCAAAGCTAATTGCACGTTTAAGCAGATGGTATGTTCTTGGAAAAGGACAAGGTGAAACTGGTGAAAGGTATGGTAAATCCGATTATAACTTGAATGGTAAACGGAAGAATCTTGATAAATTACGTAAGTACGGTAAACGACCAAGATACAACGACGATCGGAAGTTTAGGAATAAAAATTAGGAAAATAACTTTGTATAATAAGTACCAAAACACGAACTAGGATAAGTTGTCTAAAGATAAGTTGGCAAAAACTCGGAAAGAAGAAGGTAAGCAATTTTCTTCAAAATAAAATGAGTTTATTATCTCGGTCTTAAATTTTGTGGATCGCAATATTGACAATGGACAGTTTGTTCTAAAAAATTTTTTTGTAAAAAACACCAATATGAGTATTGGTATAATAATAGTTACAAAGGACTTAAAGAATGAAAATATTACATTAAGTTAAATACGTAAAAAAAGGAATGATTAAAGTATATTTTGCATAATTTTAGCTTGTAAGTATCACTATTATCATTGTATTTAAATTCAATTTATAACATTATAATTTATGTAAAGGGGAAACATTATCTGACATGTAAAGAATCATTTCTCATTTACATAAATTATAAAATATAGTACATTAATGTAAACAATGATATTTGCACATACAAATGTACGCTTAGAAAGTTAAATTATGTGGAAAAATTTTTTTATGTACACATTGATATAAATTTATCCGAAAAAATTACTTCTTTCTTAACAACTATACAAGTAGATATCGATGCAATGTCAAAATTTTCAAAATTCTTGTTAAAAAATTTTACTTTTTTTTTGATAATAAAAATGCTTTTAAAAATAATAAAAATTTGAAAAGTGCATGGATATTTAAAAGTTGATAAAAAATAGTAATTTTTAAAAAAAAAAAAAATGTTATCAATGTATATCTAACATATTTTCTAAGCAGTAATTAAAATAAAAATGCATGATATTAAAACCATACTAAGTAGTTAATAAAATCTCTTCAAATAAAGAAGGATCTTTTGACATCATATTTTTCAAATCTGAATTTAGTCCATTTTTCATAAACTGACCTATAAAGCGACAAGATTTCTTTTTTAACGATATCAAATTGAGCTTATTAGCCAAAACCAATGTATTAAATACATTCTTATCAGTCATCTGATTACAAATCTCTATTTCGCATAAATCTCGCAGATTCTGCATACCATATTTATCCGCGATAATAAGTACTTCTTCTTTTCCATGAACCTCTGGATCAAATTTTCCAGTGTAAATAAATTGAAGTAATGCCTTTAAAGTATCATGATCAGCATCATTAATATCAACATATTTTTCGCGATTTTCTTTCATGTCATGATCGAACATTACTGAAAAAACAGGACTTGCAGTTGCAAGCAAACACTTGTGGGCTGGAATTTCCTTGCCATCACATGATCTAAGCACAATATCACTGAACTTGTCATTGTATAAAAGCTTGTTCAAGTCAATAAATGTGGTGGTTGAATTGTTTGAATTTTCAAGTCGATAGGTAAAATTTTTTTTTCTATAACAAGATCTTTTCCTTTATCATTATTATAAAAGTATTTGGTTTCACAAATTGTACCTAATTTTCGGTGTTTGATATCTCTTACTATTATTACATAGGAAGCTGTAATGCGCCATTTACATACATAATTTTTTAAGTTTATAATCATGTAGCCATCGCATATAGATTGATCTTCAGGACAGGAAATTTGGAGATGCCAACTATGATTTTCAGCTTGTTGTACGTTAAATGT
>JAPYZE010004304.1:0-10933 GCA_030522805.1 Leptomastidea abnormis
GACCTGGGTTTATGACGGCCTCGGCTTCGCCTCGGCCGTACATAACCCCCAGGCCGGGAACTCGAACTTTCTGGCCACGTGTCGTAATATACTATTACTGATCTTGTTATTATTTCTTGTTTTTTCAAAACTCTGATGAAAATTTAAAAGTTTTATTGTATTAGATGAAATTTCTGAAATGAATTTTGGATGCTTAATTTTTTTTAAGTTTAAGACCCAAATCGTGTGTGAGTTAATTTGAACAATATTATAATTATTGTTATTAATAATTGATGTTTGTTTGTGTAAATTTATTTAAAAGTACCTTTTTAAGTCTTACGTATATCATAACGTATATAAGCTTAAAATTAAAATTAGCACATTATTTCCATACTAATATGCAACCAATAAAAAATACACGTAACAACGCTTTTGATTACACAATCGCCACGTATACACACATTATTTTCAAATAACGTGTTACAAATTATCCTTGAACTTTGAATCTACCTTTACGCACAATACAATCATTCGTCCAACATATTAACAAACAAAATAAAAATAAAATGGCACACGTAAGTGCAGCATCAAAAATAAAAAATAAAATATCAGAGTAAAAATAAATCGAAGGGTGTACCTATATATAATAACTATAGTTAGTAGTCCGAAACGAAGAACGTTGACACGATGCTACTAGTGTAACATCGAACTCGAAATAAAATAACGATAAGGAGAACGTGTGAGCGCATTTTTTATATAGATACATACGTACATACAAGGGTGTGTATAAACTCAGGCTGCAGAGATGAGGGAAAAGGGGATTATTATGATTGAGCGCGTGACAATGAGTTTTATTATTGCGACACTGACAAATCAGCTTCTCTTATAAATATAGATGGATGGGTGAAAGAGGCTGAAGTAAGTATGATAGTATTTGCTTATATTATATGGATGGCCGAGATCAGTGAGAGAAAGAGAGAATCTTTTTCTCTTTCTATACGTCTGTATGTGTGTCTGTCTATTTTTCTCGATGGCTAAAAGTATGATTGAGGTGCAGAAGATGACCTCAGATGTGTTATACTATATACAAAGATATGATATATTGTAGTGTAGAGTCTCTGAGAATTTCTACGCATTTGTGGAAGAATGTCAGTATACTTATATAAAAAGTTTTTCTTTATTTCTCAAAGTTTGTCTTATATTGTTGTTCGTGTGTACGTGAATATCTGCGTTAATGTGGGCTATCAAGTAACTGGGTAATAAGAGGATAAACATGATATATGTATGTAGTGATGTTATTTTTATTGTTTAAGTATTGTTGTTTTTATGAGTTATTATTTATATTGTAGTTGTGACGTTAGAGACAGTAGCAATATACTTTGTTAATTTTCTTTTCAATTTTTTAGATGATTATTTTTCTGAGCTTACAGTAAAAATAAAATAAATTTTTTTTTTTTACTTATTTTATTATGTTTATTACGTGTTAAAATAATTATGAGTGCATTTAAATAGAAATGATAACGTAAATATAAAGTGTAACGTAATTTGAAATTTTAATATCATTTTTGTTTTGACATATTTTTAGAGTATACTTAAATTTAGTTTTATATGAAATTACTATAATTCATCGAAATAATATAAAATATAACATACGATTAAATAAATTAAAACAAATTTAATCAGAGATTAATGACTCGTTATTAATTTAATTTTATAAAAAATACATTGATATCAATATATATGTCATAGGCGCGTGAAATCTTAAGAACGTCATTGTTATTTCTGGAATAATAACACAAAGATGCGATGCGAATGGCTATAGAACCGATGGCACACACTCTTTATATTATATATAGCGATATCTCTAAAACAAAGCGCAACATTTATAAAATCATGAAACTTATTATTAACAAAAATCTCATACGCATATGATATGCTTGGTAAAATACAATATCTCAAAGCACAATAATAAATAAATCATGAATTCTAAGAAAGATATTTTCACAAATAAACTATCTTAATATGTCTTTTAACAGCCTATACTCAAAATAGTATATTTTCTCTCGCTTTCTAAAATATTTCGTGGTTACACCGCTCTCAACTATTTATTTCTGCAAGCTCTCGTAGTAGAGATGCAAACTTTCCTTAAAAATATGCACACATTCCATAAATATACGTATATAAGTATATTAAACAATGCTACTTCCAAACTTTATAGGTATATCATTAATTACCTCCACGTGCCCACATCCGATGATTTCTCCGAAACTACGCATCATAAAAATATGTTTATAGTCAAAAGCTTGCGACGACGCAAGCTCGACTTTTCAAATATCTCTATTTATCTATCGTTCTGGATATACGATATTATTTTGAGACCGTAGATTTTCTATCCCTAATATCCAACGTCTTAATTTCTTATAACGAGTCACACAGCGTCAGAGAGATAAAAGCATTGGCTTTAAATATAAGTGAGTGAGAGCGTAAATAATATTGAGAGCATCGCGCATACTGAGATGTGTCGGTAATAAGCTTAATGATTCATGATAACATTTTGTATTATATACTAAAGGCTCCATCTTTCGAGAGCTTATATAAGTTACACTCGCTTTATTATTCTTATACTGATAAAAGCTCTTTCGGTTAATTAGTTAAGAGATTTTTTTTCAAATTAATTTTAAAAAGAAACGCGAATAATTTGTTATACTTCAAAATGTATTATTTTTTATTTCTGTTAGACTAGATCATTTTTAATGTATACACTTTAATGAAATATTTATGCTTCAAAGTTTTAATTAAAGATTTTTCTTTTTTAATACTACCTAAAAATACACGTGACAGCTGCCAAAAAAAAAAGAAAAAATCATTTTGACAAACGATCTAAACCTTTTTTTCTTCCTTATCTGTCTTTCAAATACGGAAGCTATACAGGTTATCGGTCGATATCGATGTATACAATGCCAGTCTGGTCGAAGTCAAGCGAGGCGCAGTGTCAAAGCTTTTGTCGCAAGCTCTCTCTCTCTTTCTTCTCTGTTCTTTGCTCGCTTTGTTGAGACGTAGATTGTATAGAAGGAGAACACGAGAGAGCTGCATCGATTTACTTTGCGATAGACCATAGAGTCTTTTATTTATTTACTTTTTATCTCTCTACTTTTTTTTTAAAAGTCTTTGTTTTTTTTTTTACTTGATTTTTTTAAGACTTTATTTTCTCCGAGAGATGGTTCTAGAAAATATTGTGTAAAAAGTAATGTCAATATGAAATTTTAAAAATGTTAGTTTTACAAACCTTTCTTGCCAAATATTTATCTACCTTTTGTCTTGTCGAAGTTGAAGTGCATAATTGATGCTATTTAAAAGAGCTTTTTAAAAGCTTCTAGCTTTTTTTTAGACTACAAATACCCTCTTTCTAAATTTTAATTTGACTCATTGTACTGATTAACTTTCCGTCTAAATTTTAAAATTACAATTATTTTTTTAAAAATTATCTATCATTAAACAATCTGGATAATTTCAACTGAAAATGTTAAAAAAAATCTATTCTATTTTCTTCCTGATAATATTCTATTCAGCTATGTTTTAATAAACATCTAAATAAAGGTTATTGTTGGCTTTTAAAGCAAAATTATGTAATTCAAGACATTATTAAGCCATGATTTAATTAGAAGTCTTCGCAACGGCATTATTATTAAAGCTAATTGAGCATGGCGGAAGGTAAAATTTATGTATATCGGGTAAAAGGCTTGTATTTCGCATATAACACACTTTGTGTCAGCTATATTATACATATTATGTTCTTGTAATTTTATGAAGAACTGATTCTGCTTTAGATATTGATTGAAAAGATATTTTATTTTCGTTTTAAAGTTATTTTTTAATGGAAAATAAAAACAAAAAAAAACAAAATTATTTTTTTTACTTCGTTATTAAAAAAGGAAGTAATAAAATGTTTTTTTTTTTTTCATTGCAGATAAACTTTGTCGTAACGCAATTCACAGCACTAGCACTGGCTGGATTTTTAAGAAAATCCCTCAATCCGAAAGTCGTTACGACAACTACTCGACATGCCTTCAGTCTCATTATGGGTCTTGTTCTCGTATACTTCTGTTTTGGCAAGTAAGATTTAACCTTTTTTATTTATTATTATTATTAAAAATAAAATGTTTAATGACCTTTATTTAATTAATTTTAAAATAATTGCACGTGATTTTCATTTAAAAAAATTTTAAAACTTAATTAAACCGCTATTTGAAATTGTATTATATGTTCTTTTTGAAATACCATAAAAAAAATTCAACACTTGTTAAAAATATTGTGAAATTTATAATTAATTTTTTTTAACGTCATTGTATATTTTCACAAGTACAGATGATAATTTGCCGCATCATTTGAAAGAAGCCAATCAATTCGTACTCGTGAGAAACGATTTATTTTATTGATTACCTTGAGACCTTTAATATTTGAATGATGCTTTATATTCAATTTAGCGTCATGTAAATTATAAAAAACTAAACTAAACTCATTTTATGACACCGAGATTATTTTTTTTCCCCATCTCAAGGAGTGTTTTCCTCAGTATTTTGTTGAACAACAATGCATGCTTTGTGGCGTCAAATAAATAAATAAATAAATAAATAAATGATTAAAATAAAAATTTCCTCTGAAATATGTAACGAATCGAAATATTCAAATTCTTTCAAAGCTTACAATTTAAAAAATACCAATTCCAAATAACCAAAAAATCATAATAAAATAAAAAAAAAAGTAAAATTTGACATAGCCAAAACGTAACAATTGCAATTATAAAATCAGCTTATGAATACCCAAACAATTATATCATATATCACAGCTATATTTTGAAAACACGTTGCTTAATTTTTTTCCCCTCACTTTAACTTTACCGATCTTAACATAACTCTAATGCACTTAAACTGATACACAGGCAGACGATGCATCTTGCTGGTCTCCCGTTCCTGTGTTACATTGGTCTCCGAACGCAAAGTCCACACTACGTGCAACGGTAAGTGCCATCATCTGCTTTCTTTCTTTAGATGTATCAAATAATCCGATTACAAGGTCAATTACGCTGCTGTACGCGGATATACATTATAAAAATTACGCGTCGGATCGGTACCGCAATTAACACATAGTAAACTTGCGTGCACGTAAAGCACTTGCGTGCATAAATGCACGTATATACAAGTATGTTGTCAACTTTATGTATATAGTCAGCAAGATTCTTTAAAGTAGATATATCTGATGTGAAAATATATATATGCATTGCGAAGAAGTTGATTTGTCGGTTGGTTGGATTTGAAGAAATGTGGGTCGTGCGATGAATTATTAGATTTGTGCGATTGAAACGATAAGCTTTTGCTATATGTATGTATGCTTGTGGCCTAGTAAGAACTTGACTTTCTTGTTTTTATTGAAGTTGGAGTTTTAATAGAGTAGATAGATATAATGGAGAAATTTTAGGATATGTCTGCTAGATTATTTGTGAATAATTTTTGTTTTATTTAAATGTATATGAGAAAAGTTCATTTGTGTTGAATTATTATTCATGACAAATGTTCATTTAAATGGTAATAAGTAAAATATAACTGTGTTTTTAAAATAATAAAAATAATTTTTGACGAGGTATTTCTTAAAATTTATGGAGGTATGCATATTGCGTTTAGTGTATTTATATTTTGTTGTGGAAATAATACTATGATAAAATATGTTAAAATTTCGTTTAAAATGGATTGAAAAAATTAAGTTTTTGTTATATACTTTTTTTC
Organism: Leptomastidea abnormis; assembly: GCA_030522805.1. Taxonomy (NCBI): domain Eukaryota; kingdom Metazoa; phylum Arthropoda; class Insecta; order Hymenoptera; family Encyrtidae; genus Leptomastidea; species Leptomastidea abnormis. Next base: position 5,760 of record JAPYZE010004304.1, read on the forward strand.
TTTATAATTAAATTTGTATTTATTACATTGCAGAGTGGTTTTTATTGTTGCAATGGTTTATTTGTCGGGTATACATTTTCATCGGCAAATGTACGACTATGGCTCTTATACACTTGATATTACCGGTAAGAAATTTTTTGAACGTTTATTTCAAATAAAATTATAAATAAGAAACCTTAATTTGTCAAGCTTAAAATAGTTTTAAGCTTACATAAATTTAATATTTTTTTTATGAAACTAGTAAAAAAAAGGTGAATAATAAGAAAACTAATGTTACCTATTATCTATTAAATAGGTCCGTTAATGGTAATAACTCAAAAAGTGACAAGTCTAGCGTACAGCTTACATGATGGACTGACACGCAAGCAGGAAGAGCTGACGCCTTCACAACGTTATCATGCAGTCCGGTAAGCTATTATTATCATTATTATTATTGTTATTATTATTTTACACGTGTTTATAAATTAGTCATTAAAATTGAATTCACAAGAAATATGATATTTCATTCGTAACTAGCAATTTATTTCTGCAAAATTTTGATGATATTCATTTTTTATACTACGATCTATTTTTTTTTTCTTTTTATTTTCAGAAAAATGCCGACTATGCTCGAGTATTTCAGTTACGTCTTCCACTTTCAAACTTTGATGGCGGGGCCTATCATTTTTTACCGAGATTACATCGACTTTATTCATGGTCCTGGTCAACAGAGGCTGAAGGTGACATAAATATTCTACCATATACACTTTATACCTGTGTATGGCAATAATAAACATGATAAAATATCAAAAACAAATTTTTTGCGGTAAATAAAACGTATTGAATTTTATCTTGCGTTAATAACGTAAACGATTTCTTCTCTTGGTATATTTACAATTTAATCGAATATATTTTTCTTTTTTTTCATTTATATCAATATTGCACGACGTGTAAATGTTTGCACTTGCCAAGAAATTTTTTGGTATAACGTGAAAGCACATATTGATACGACTGTTATTTATTTATTCATGTTTTTTTTAATTGATTTCTACATATTTATATTTTTACTGGTTAATAGTACCGTTGTGTTAGACATTTCTGGTTTTAAAATTAAATTCTCTTTCAAACAAGATTATAAACCTGTTGAATAGCTTTTAAGAAATAAGGAAATATCATTAAATATTTAATTTCTCTTTAAAATCTTGGTTTTTATATTAAGTTTATTAAGTTGATTTAAAATTATAAGAAATATACAGCTTTCACTCAACTTTAAAAAAAATTATTTTTAGTAATAAAACAATTTTTGTTTTATGACTATACTTTTCTGATGTACCTGATATTTTTTATAACACATTTTTATTTCATACAAAAGGGTCCGCACGATGAGCACAACGGTCAGATGAACGAAATTATTCTGGAGCCTTCGCCAAGGAAAGTGGTTGCGAAAAAAGTAATGGAAAGTTTAGTGTGTGCGTTCATCTTCGTGGCTCTGCTTCCATCATATCCAATTCAAAAAATCAAAGGTAACATTTTTTAATTCTCTTTTTGGCCATAAATAAATTACAATCTTGGAATCACTTAATTATAAATTTTTTATTACAGATGAAGATTTCCTCAATAATACTTCTACTGCATATAAATACTGGTACCTGACAATAGCGACGATGCTGATTCGTTTCAAATATTACCACGCGTGGATTTTTGCTGATGCGATATGCAATAATTCTGGCATGGGATACAATGGTATCGATGAAAGAGGAGAGCATCGTTGGGATCTTGTCACAAATGTCGATGCCTTCAAGTTCGAGGTGATTATATTGTTTTGTTCGTAGAAATTATTTTCCGGTTGTGGTTGTTTTTATTCTAATTGATTTTAAAAATAAACTCAAGTACATGTGGCGTGGAATGATTTATGCCTAGAAAATAGAGTTGGCAATGTTATTAAAGATTTATGAGAATCCCATTTGGATTCGTTTGCATTAAGTACCGCCTGGTATATTCACAAGTAATAGAAAACGTGACACATTTACCGGGGAGAATGACTGTTTCATTTTTCTTAATCATTGTCAAAGCTGCAAAATACTTCGTTATGCAATGAAGTTATACTTGACTAGTTGTTATACTTTTATTTTGCAGATACTTATCATGTACTTTGTAATTCAAACTAATTCAATTTTTTTTATAGTAATTTTAATTAGGCTTCTCAGATTTTTTTACCATTATTATTATTATTAATTTTATGTAAAATATTAGTACTGTTAGTCTTATAAATTTATGTAATTATATTCAAGCAAAGGAGAAGGGTTAAATATGTAAATATTATCTTAAGATTACGTTATCATCAACAAGTTAGATTTTAAGTATATTATGACATAACTCGCGACGTTAAAAAATAATTTTATAAATCCGAGTATTTCGTTAAAACATATTAAAACTATATTATTAAAATTAAATAATCTAAAAATAGACATCAAAAACATCAATATTGACATTTTGAAATGTTCTAACACTTATCATTGATCTGATATCAAAACATCCTGATAATACCAATAAAACAAGCGCATATTACAAATACATACTAATAAACACGATGCTTGAAGCGAAAATTGCTTATCGCAAGTAAACATTATGCCGACCTCGATTAATCGGAGAGTAATAAGTATTTTTTAGACCGCTACTAATTATATGTTTATATTATATACAATGATTCATTGAGTTATATACTTGAGCTAAATTTAATCGGCGCTACGATACGTATACGTGCCTAGTCGCATGTTGTCATCCCTTTTATTTTTTAACGAAGAAACTTTACTCTCATACGTGACAACGGCAGATCAAATATTTGAATGCAACATAACTTGGATGTGTTTAACTGCATACATATACCGGTAACGGAAATTATTAGACGAGAGGAAAATCGCTATTATTGTCAAAACTTTGTCAATTTTAGAAATGAATTATCATAAACACGCTACTAGTCTATTTTTGTTGTATAATCTGTTGTATAATGGGGGAGATATATGAACAAATAATAAATTCACTTTTCAGACAATAACAAAAAGACGATTATGTTACAGACTGCGCTTAGTTTGCGGGATAGTATCGAATCATGGAACAAAGGAACCAACCGCTGGCTTCGGATGGTAGTTTACGACAGAGCTGAAAGTAACAAGACTATTCTCACGTACGCACTCTCAGCTTTCTGGCATGGATTTTACCCAGGCTACTATCTTACCTTCGCGAGCGCAGCCTTTTTCACAATAGTTGCACGAAACGTAAGTACCTACATATTGTTTTACACCGGTATGTTTGCATTAAAATCGTTGCATCAATGTATTTTTTTTCTGTTGTTTTTTTGCAGGTGCGTCGAAGTATAAGGCCATATTTCCAGACCTCGGAAACTAAGAAAACATTTTACGACGCCATAACAATGCTTACGACTCGTCTTGTGCTGGCATACATTACGTTTAGCTTCATTCTTCTTGAATTTAAACCAAGCCTTAATTTGTACCTGTAAGTCATGATTTATTTTTTGTTTATTACTCCTGCAAAATTTTTCTAATTGAGATCGTTTATGGTAAAGTCGATTAACTTAGTATATACTCAAGATTAACGACGAGGAAAAACAAGATGTTTTTATAAATTGAGTTTTTATTGTAAGGGTTGAGCGAATGATTGAAGTAACGATAAATCTTGAAATGACGACACGTAAGTGGTCACGTAGACAAGATGAGTGAGAGTACTTAAATAGTTCTTAATACGGAAGATCATTTTAATACAATAGTTTACGGCACTACTCGTATAATAATTATCACACAATACATAGTATTTTATATTTATGCCATGACTATTAACAACTCGCATTTTTTTCTCTTGAAAAAAATATTGTCTTTACAATGTATAACGCTATTTTAGGTCATTTTTTTTTCATTTTTATGCAGATAAGCGAAATGTGCAAACAAACCACAACTCTTGTTTGTTCACATTCGAATTTCTCTCCCCCCAACCAATATCTAAAAATTCCATACATTAAAAACAAAAACAAGAAAAATCCCCATTTTCGACAATTGACCTAATTAAAAAAGGAAAAGAATTATTTAAAATAATTAATCCTTAAAAACATTACCATATTCATTCTTACATCAATTGAATTTCCTTGTTTACCAGTAGGTATATTCTTGCACGCGCATTTTTTAAATCGTGTCATTGAAAGCCGATAAACCTGGTACACGCGATTTTTTTTCTTCTTGAATTCTCTCCCTCTCTCGTTCTCATCTTATCAAATCGACGCAACCCATACCTATATGTATAATTCATAATGTAAGCATCAGGACGGACGGAGAGCGCACGAGACATAAGCCACGCGCGCACGAGCGATCATATAATATTATAATATAATACTTATAAGAGCCGGCTCATCGAACCGTATAAGTATCAGCCAGTGTCTTTGTTTTGCCGCGGTCGTCAAGTCAGCCTACACCAGATGACGTTTCGATCGCTACAAGTAAAAGCTGAGTGGGGCAAAAGGGGGTGTAGGAGGGGTAAGAAACGCATTTATAAAGGAGCGGAACAGTGAATACATAACGCAGTATAGATATTTGCTCCGAAACAGATTGCGCGCGTTTATATTGGCTCCGCTTTTTTTATCTCCAAAACAATATAACAGCAACAAGATTAAAAAAGAAAAGTGCATATAAGTATAATTATGTGCATAGAGCTTTTTGAATTTGCTCAAGAGTTTACACCGATTATTACCTGGCGTGAAATCTCGGCTTGATTTTAATTGATATTTGAAGAAAGCTTTTTACCAAAAAAAAAGAAAAAAAGAAAATAATAAACATTCCAATAGTGCAGTATTATTAATCAGATAAACAAATTGAAGACTGACAACTTTTTTATTTGTGATAAATTAAAAGAGAAAATAAGAGGTAATTGTGACTTTGCAATGTTTTGCTTTTATACATTTAACTCTTGGTATATACAGATAGTTGTTAAACAACCTTTCTATTCGCGTTTAATAATTAAAATTGCGCAAAACCAACTACAATTTTAAAAATGCCAAGCCGCTTAGGTGTACCCATATGTGCGTAGTATATGAAAACGCCGGCATAACAAACATAATACGCCGGCTCCCCTCACGTGAGATACAACATTATATATATATATATATATATATATATATATATATATATATA
>JAPYZE010004305.1:0-10932 GCA_030522805.1 Leptomastidea abnormis
CTTCCTCATCTTCAGATCTACAGGACTCTATCAATATTTTCTGTCGCTGGGACTCAGGTATACTTTTGAAATCTTTTAAAAATTGATTGCTAAAAATGTATGTAGCTGAAAAAGTTGGATTGATTTCTTTTTTTAACCAAGAGTCAAGCAATTCTTTTTCTCTTGCTATTTTAAAACGATAGATTTCAAGAAAAAATGGATCGTAATAATAATTATTATCATTTTTATAAAAATCTCTAGCATCTGAATCCAATCTATTCAAATCATCAATATAAAATCCAACACTCTCCAATTTTAATGTGTGTTTAATAATTATAAGTTTGCAAACGCTATTTGAATGATAAAAGTAAGGTGTTTTTTTGTCATCGTCTATTATGTTTATATCAGCTCCAAGATCGAGCAGTGCTTCACACATTAGATGATTTTCTGAAGATACAGCAAAGTGTAAAGGTGTTTTACCTAAAAAAAATTATTGAATTAAACTTTATTTACATTATTTATAAACCCTAGAAATACTTCTTTTTTTCATGCCATTCATGCAATTTATCGAAATAATTAAATTTGAAGTTTAAAAAAAAATAATAATAATATAAGACATTTTTTACACAAAAAAATAGAATAGTTTAACGTATGTACTTTAAACAAGGCTCAAAATAAAATTTTATTTACAAAATTGAACAAAACAATCAAAACAATTTTCTCTAATTAAAATAATATTATTTATCGTGGACTAAGCAGTCAAATAACAATTTATTTACTCGCTTGTCAGGGGAGACTTTTTTTTTGCATTTGCAAATTGTAAGAAAAGAGATTTTAAGAAAAAAAAAAATTATCTAATTTACAGCAGTGATTTTTTGAAGGATTCAGTATGTCGAATATGTTTGCTGTTCAAGTTTATTCGAAATAAAAACTAATTTTCTACAGATTTTAAAAATTAGTTTACCTTCATTGTTCTTGTGATCTAACTCACATCCATGGTCAACAAGAATTTGAATTTTTTCGTAAGCATTCTTAGAACTAAAATAAAAATAGTTTTCAGAAGCGATGTGATGAATAAGATTGTTACCTTCATCATCACTAATTGTTATGTCATGTCCATTAGCGATTAATTTTCGAAAAATTTCATTATCATAAATTGTTTTCATTGCACGTGAAATAAGCTTAGTACCAGATCTATATTCTGTTAATTTTGCAAAACTTAAACAAGCGCCTTTTTCTAAAAGGAATTTCGTAGAATGTTCATTTGGAACATCCCATTGAATACCAATTTCTAATGCTGCATCTCCAAATGTATTCTTAACTTGAATGTCAACTGCAGGATAGCTAAATGATAATAAAAAGTAATTATACAAGAAAATTAATTGAGATTCCATTATAAATATTTTATTAATAATTTAAGTCTTTTAATTTGTTAAAAATAGAGTAAAAAAATTAATACCTTAATAACTTTTGTAATGAATCATTAAATTTTCCGAGTACTGATAAATGCAAAGGGGTATAACCATTAGCCGATTTAATATTAGGATCAGCTCCATAATTAAATAAAAGTTCAATGAGCTCAACACTATCGTTCCAGACAGCCAAGTGGAGGGGAGTAAAGCCAGCATATAAATCAGCAAAATAATCAATAGGTTCATTAACGCTGATTCCAGATTTTAAAAAATTTTCAGCAGCAAGCAAATTGTTTGCTATACAAGCTACATGAAAATGTGACATACCATCATTAGATAATGGATTTTGACTGTAAAAATTGTTTCCCAATAAATGCGTTGCTATAAAATATTAAAAAATATTTTATAATTTATAAAAATGTTAAAATTTTACATTAGAATCTATGAATTGCTAATTACGTATTCCAAATAAATTTTCTCTGCTAAAAAGGACAGGAGTTACGTTCCTCGCATTTGTTAGACAAGGATTAGCTCCATGTGCAAGCAACAGCTCAATAAATTCATTCCTTGACTTAAATGTACTTCGGCATAAAATATGAAGTGCAGTGTCCCCTGGCAATATCTTTGAATCAAAACTTATTTGCTTATTAACGTCAGCTCCAGATGCTAACTCTTCTTTCACCATGGATAAATCACGTATGAAGCAAGCCATTTGCAATCTTGTCAAACCCAATTTCTCGTATTCTTTTCTAGTATAAAAGTCTTTATCAGATTTTAACATCTTATCGAAAATTATTCTATACTGATACTCTAAGGCAATGTGATATGACGTTATGCCATTAGCATCTGCCACATTTGGCTTTGCTTCATATTCCATCAAGACATTAACAATAGAATCGTAATAATCCTTACAAGTTTGAACCGCAATGTGTAACGGTGTTGATCCAGCCTTGATTAGATTAAAGTCTTCTGTCAATTTCCATTGAATATCGCAAAGTGTGGGCAAATTCGGATCTGCTCCCTTATTTAATAAACACCAAATAGCAGGAACATTATATAGAGCACAAGCAATATGAAGATAAGAAAGATTGTCTGAATCATTGGGATATGAAGAGGTAAATGTGAGACTACATAAAAGTATCTTTATAAAGTTTACTTTCTTCATATGAAAAGCAATATGCAAAGGGTTCATTCCTTTTGCATCTTGAATTTCAAAATTTATGTTTGGACAAGCTAAAATCTTATCCACAGGACCATCGAATATGACAACCAAATGAAGTAGACTACAGCCAGGCCATATTGGTGAGTCTAAAGGGATTATATCATTTACATCTTTAAATTTTTGTTTAAGATAATTTTCAAATGTATAATCTTTCTGCATAGCTTGTAATACATTTAAAATAATTACACCGTTTGTAAATTTTAATTTTGACAATTTGTGTCGTTTCTCTACCAAAAAAAGTTTAATAATTTGATTTATATTAAATTTTTTTAAGCACAAGTCAAAGGGAGTTATGCCTTTCTTATCTTTAATCAAAATATCAGCTCCAGCTTCAAGTAGTAATGTTACTGTTTCCAAATTTAAATGAGCTGCAAAATGTAGAGGCGTATAGCCTGGAAAAAATGAAGAATCCAAATTTATAGGTGCATCTATATTTGTGATTTCTTTCTCATTTTTAAATGTTTCCAAAATACTTTTTAAATGTGTCAAGGTAAAACCTACGTCGTCAGGTAGATTAAACAGATTATTACTTACTGCATCTTGCAAGAATTTCTGTATCTGATCATCTTTTGAAATTTCATTTAGCAAAAGCTTATTCATAAGTAAATGTAAGGGAGTCATACCATTAGAATCTTTGTTGTTTAAGCTTGCACCATTTTTCAATAGAAACTCAATCATTTGTGGTTGACAATATTCTATTGCAAAGTGTAGAGGTGTATAGCCACCAAATTTTGGCAAGTCGTCATTGACAGGTTCATTTACAGAAACACCAGTTTTTAAATAGTGATCAATTATTTCTGTCATACTTGTAGTACAAGCCACATGAAAATGTGATAAGCCTTGCTTAGAATAAAAATTGTTTAAGATTTTTTTTTTAATGTAATTATCTAATATCTTATCTATTTTCATGTCTTTCATAAAAGCAAGCAATAGTGGAGTGTATCCATTATCATTTTGAATGGTAAGACCAATGTCACATTCAATTAACTCTTCAAATAAACAACTCGGATCATCGACTAATTCAACAATAAAATGTGATACTGCATTGCCTGAATAGTGTGGGTTTTTTTCACATATCAAAGAGTTGGAAGATAATTTGTAATTAATGTCAAAATCATTGTCTATTATAGTTTTTATCCAGTACCAGGCTTTATAATAATCAACTTTGTTATAGTTTAAGACATAATAAGTCTTGTCCTTGACTTTATCACAGGCATCATCTCGGTCATTCTTTAAGACATGATAAATCTGCGCCAGTTTAATGTAATTTGTTTCTATCGATTTTCGAGATGTCATTTCTTCAGACATTGTAATAGATTATATCTTTCAAATCAAATCTCAACAGAATTTAGAAAGTCCAATTTCGTCTTTAGTTTTTGTATCTAGTTCTGAAATATTAATAAATAATAATTTTCTTAATAATATTACATTATTATTATTTTTAATAAAAAAATGAAACATGAGTTTTTTAACGCTGCAATAGAAGCACGGACTGTTATAGGAAACAAAATAAAAATATTTCAACATTTTAATATATTGTGTAAGTAAAGTTCAAAACTTAAAGTTATTTTAATTTTTATACATTAAACATTTATTTTAAATTTTAAGAAAAACATAGGCGTTTCCGTAAGTAAGTTATTTTTTCAAAGAAAAAAATAATCGTACAATCGTAAAAAAATATACAAAAAAATCTGTGGCAGCAAAATAGTATTATAATTATACGTATTAAAAATAAATCGCGTATCCCTTCCTAACCTCAATTAGTGCTATGTACAACTAAACCTCCTTAAATGTTATTTTAAATAAAATTTAACTTACGAATGATGTATATTCACCTAATACTGCATGTTTTGCTCCGACTTAATAATATTACGAGAAATGTCAATGCTATTTATCCTCATATAAGTGTTATGATGACTGTCATTATTAGTATTTCTATATTCTCTGCCAAAATTTATGCTAAATACTCATGTTTGGCCGAAGCATTACCAATACTGCAGCCTTCTGTATTATTTCTATGTACTCTTATAAGAGAAAAAAAATTACTATTATAAATAAAAAATAATCTTAAATTAATGAGCCCTGCACCAGAGAATATAGAACTGTCTATATTCTCTGCCTGCACAGTTCTCATGTAAGGTTAGATCTGCCACAGCTGTTGGTAAAATGATCTTTTACAAACCGTAAAAAATCGAACAAAAAATTACCAACCCATCTTCGATTTGCCTGAAAATTTTTTTACGGGTTCTATATCAAAAAAAGAGACGTGTCCGAGGATTTTAATTTATTTTGTTTTTTTTTTTTTTTCGAAAATAGAGGGTTGAAAATGTAACATTTTGGTGATTTTTGCCCAGAAGGTTGATTTTCAAAAATTAATAACTCCGGTTCCTTTCAAGTTAGAAACTTTTTTTTAAGCTTTGAAGGTAAAAAACTGAATTTTAAGAAAAAGGATAGTTTCTATAAAATTTATAAACAATTTCATATTGTTATAAACAAATTAAATTTTAAAATCAATTTTTTGCAATGAAACCAACCCATCACTTAGCGTTTTTTAAGTTAAGACCATCTAGTTCTACATTTAATTTTCCATCGAAAATGCTATTTTTATCGATGGAGAAACTATTGTTACAGTCGAAAGGGGCTATTTTAAACACAGGGGCTTCTTTGAAAACCGCGTTTTTTCACTTTTAAGAGCTTTAGCTGTACCGTTATCCATTTTTTTCTTTTGTTTTTTGATATTTAGGAAGTTTATACTCAGATGAAGACTATCCATTAATTTTTTTTTTGGATTTTTTTAACTTTTTTTATTCTTTTCTGAGCATTTAAAATTAAGCCAACAATTGCGAAAAATTTCAGGTTGCTGCAACTTAGCTGGCAAAAATCGGCATTTGATGCTTCATGGGATATCATTTTTTTAGTTAATTTGGACACTTCTTAAGAATCTAATGCCGCAAACCGCAAGTTCCTAGATGCAATACGAAGCTTTTTATTCACGTTTTTCTACAAAGGGGCTACTTTGAACACTTTTTTAGTTTTACATTTATATAGTTAACTCATACTTTGTCACCATGTCTTTGGATATGCTACGGAAGCCTATAAAAAATCATCAAAATTTTCTTTATATATTTGATTTTTGATTTTATTAAGTTATCATCCAGATAGCTTATTTTCGGTATCGGAGTCTCTTTCTTTGGCACGATTTCCAAAAAAAAAAGAAATGTTTGTTCGCATCGGGCTATCAATGTCCAAACGATTAATAATTTCTAAACACATTTCCGGGATAGCCAGACCAGAAAGGACTTGCTATTGTACCACTACTATTAATACAATTTATTAAATATATTAACGATTTATTAAACAAAATTTTTTACTGAAAATATTTTTTTATTAAATGTTTGACAGTTATAATATAAAAAATATAAATTAAAAATAGTACGCATTATATTCAAATTTTATAGCTTGATCGTTTTCACTTAATGGTACAAATTCCAATTTTCCATTAGCTACACGTACTAAATTCATCATGCTATCGATATCCAAATGTTTAACGATTTCTAAACACATCTCGGGGATATCCAGACCAGAAAGTGCTTGAAACGAATTTGCAGCAGGTACGAATAATCGAGTCCACGTTTGAGCTCTCCTGAATTGGATTTTTATATAATATTTCAAAACTGAATCACAACTTTCGCCATCTTTATATCTACAGGACTCTTTCAATATTTTCTGTAGCTGAGACTCAGGTATACTTTTGAAATCTCTTAAAAATTGATTGCTAAAAATGTATGCAGTTGAAAAAGTTGGATTGATTTCTGCTTTTAACCAAGAGTCGAACTCTTCTTTTTCTATTGGTACCATGGCAAGACATTGTTCGAAATAAGATCGATTGTCACGATAAGTATCATCATTAAAATTTTTATAAAAATCTTTAGCATCTGAATCTAATCTATTTGAATCATCAATATCAAATCCAATACTTTCCAGTTCAAGTAACTGTTGAATAATGATAAATTTGCAAACATCTTCTGAGTAATAACTGAAAGGCGTTTTTTTGTCATCGTCTTTTATGTTTATATCAGCTCCGAGATTAAGTAGTATATGACACATTGTACGACTTCCTGAAGATACGGCAAAGTGTAAAGGTGTTTTACCTAAAAATATTTAATTGAATTTTATTTACGAGAGTAATTTATTAAAACAATTTCCTTAAATACTAAAAATATTCCTTTTTCTTATGTCATTTATGTTATTTATCAAAGCAAATAAATTGAAAATTAAGTTGAAAATTATTAATATAAGAAATTTCTTTTACAAAAAGAAAGATTAATTTCATATACAAAACAAGGCTTAAAATAACATTTCATGCATGGAAATGCTAAAAATAATCACAACCGTGACTTATATAGACTTTAAAAATAAGCTTAATACCTTCATTGTTTTTGTGATCAAACTCACATCCATGTTCAACAAGAATTTCAATGTAACGATCAACACCGATCAAATCATCAATATGGTTGTCCAAAGCAATGTGGTGAATAAGATTGTTTCCTTTATCATCACTAATCTCAGATATTGTGGAGATTAATTTTTTAAATGATTCAGAAAGAAGTTTTTCTATAGCTTCGACAATTAATGTTTTACCATATCTATTATCAGTCAATCTTGAAAAAGTTGAACAAGCACCTTTATCCAAAAGTAATTCAATAAACAGGTGAATGCTGGAATTCATACGGATACCTATTTCTAAAGCTGTATCTCCATATCCATTTTTAGCTTGAATGTCAACTGCAGAATAGCTAAATAAAGTAATTATAAAATATAAATTAAACTTTTAAGATTTCATTTACTACAAATTTAAACGATAAAATAATTATTTTACATTAAATAAACTAAAGGTTTAAAAAATGAATACCTTATTAATTTACGTAGTGAATCATATTTTTTAGAGTGTACTGCCAAATGTAAAGGGGTGTAACCTTCACTCGATTTAATATTTGGATCAGCTCCATAATTAAATAAAAGTTTGATGAGCTTAACACTATCATTCCAAACAGCCAAGTGAAGTGGAGTAAAGCCAGCATATGTATCAGCAAAATAATCAATAGCTTCATTAACGTCGATTCCTGATTTTAGATAATTTTCAACGGCAAGCAAATTGTTTGAGATACAAGCCCCATGAAAATGCGATATACCTTGATTATTTACAGGATTTTTACTGTAAAAATTATTTCCCAATAAATGCGTCGCTAAAAAAATATTAAAACATATTTCATAATATTTACAAATGTTTAAATTTTACATCGGAATGTATAAATTTGTTAATTACGCAAATGGAACATTTCTCCACTGGAAATGTAAACAGGAGTATCGTTATATGCATTTTGCAGAAAAGAATCTGCTCTATGTACTAAGAGGAGCTGCACAAAATAAATTCTCGAATAAAATTTTCGGCATAAAATATGAAGTGCAGTGTCCCCAGGCCATATCTTTGAATCAAAACTAATTTGCTTATTAACGTCAGTTCCAGATGCCAATTCTTCTTTTACCATTGACAAGTCGTCTATAAAGCAAGCAAGCTGTAATCTTGTTAAACCCAATTTCTCATATTCTTTCCTACTATAGAATTCTTTATCAGATTTTAACATCTTATCAAAAATTGTTTCTTGCTCATACCATAAAGCAATGTAATAAGGCGTTACACCACTTGCATCTGCTATATTTGGTTTTGCTCCATAATCCAGCAAGACATTAACAAATTCGGAATTTCCTGTACTACATGCCAAGTGAACAGCAATGTGTAACGGTGTTGATCCAGCCCAGATCATATTACAATTTTCTGTCCCTTCCCATTGAATATCACAAAGTGTAGGCAAATTGGGATCCGCTCCGTTTTTTAATAGAAACTTGACAGCTTCAATATTTTTGGTAGCACAAGCGGTATGAAGATAAGACAGGCTACAATGATCAACATTTGGATATGAAGTGGTAAATGTGAGACTATTTAAAATTTTTTCAACAATTTCTGCTCTATTCATACAAGCAATATACAAAGGGCTGGTACCATTTACATTTTTAAAAGCATTTATTTTTGGACAAGCTAAAATTTTATGCACTGGACCATCAAATATGGCTACTAAATGAAGTAGACTACAACCAGGCCAAATTGGTGAGTCTAGAGGAATTATGCTATTTATATCATGAAATTTTTTTTTAATATAACTTTCAAATTCATCATCTTTTTGCATAGCTTTTAATACTTCTATTATTTCTACACCATTTGTGAATTTCAATTTTGACAATTTATGTCGTTTTTCTATCAATAAAAAATCAATAATTTGATTTTGATCAAATTTATTAAAGAATAAAGCAAGTGGAGTTGTGCCGTTAATATCTTGAGCCAAAATATCAGCTCCTGCTTTAAGTAGTAATGTTACTGTTTGAAAATTTAGACCCGCAAAATGTAGAGGCGTAAAGCCTGGAAGAAATGGAGAATTTAAATTTATAAGTGCATCTATATTTGTAATTTCTTCTTTATTTTCAAACGTTCCCAAAATGCTTTTTAAATGTGTCAATGTAAAACCTACATCATCGGGTAAGTTAAACAGATTATTGCTTACTGCATCTTGAAAGAATTTCTGTATCTGATCATCTATTGAAATTTCATTTCGCAAAAGCTTATTTATAAGTAAATGTAAGGGAGTCAGCCCATTTGCATTTTTGCTATTTAAGTTTGCACCATTTTTCAATAGAAACTCAATCATTTGTGGTTGACAATATTCCGTTGCAAAGTGTAGAGGCGTATAGCCACCAAAATTTGGTGAATTATCATTCACTCGTTCATTTACAGAAACGCCAGTTTTCAAGTAGTGATCAATTAATTCTGTCATATTCGTCGTACAAGCAACATGAAAATGAGATAAGCCATGTTTACAACAAAAATTGTTTAAAATTTTTCTTTTAATGTAATTGTATAGTATTTTATCTATCTTCATGTCTTTTATAAAAGCAAGCAGTAATGGAGTGTATCCATTATCATTTTGAATGGTAAGACCAATGTCACGTTTAATTAACTCTTCAAACAAATAACTCTGGTCATCAACTAATTCAACAATAAAATGTGATACTGTATTGCCTGAAAAATGTGGATATCTTTGACAAATGAAAGAGTCGGAAGGTAATTTATAATTAATGTCGAAATCATCATCTATTATAGCTTTAATGTACATTATTTTTTCTTCGGTATGATGATAATCATCCTCTTCGTCATCTTTTAAGACATGATAAATTTGTGCCAGTTTAATGTAATTTGTGTCTATCGCTTTTGAAGATGTCATTTCTTCAGACATTGTAGTAAATTATATTTTTTGAATCAAAACGAAATTTGATAGACTGAGTTTAGTGAACAGTTTTTTATATCTAGTTCTGAAATATTATTAAATAATTAATATATTTATCGATATAATTTATACTTAAGTAATAAAATATTATTACGTTAAATTATCTTAATATAACAAATTTTTTAGCATTTAAAAGGTGAGATTTGATTCTACTCTTGAAAAGAAACTGAATAAAGATGAGAAATTGTGCCCCAAATTGCAAAAATAATGTACCTTTTTCTCTACCCGTTATGTAGACCCGTTCATGCGCATATTTTTTTTTTTTCAAGAATTAAAGGAGAGCGGAGACAGTTGTCACAGAAGTGAGTTGACAAATTTTTATAATATTTGTTTAAGACTACAAAAATTATGGCGGTCAATTTTTTTGGATTTAGTTTAATTTGACGCCCGTTTGGAGTTACTTGTCAAAAAAATATCTGGAAAAATTTTAGAAAAATTCTTTACGATCTAAGAAAAAATAGGAAGCCTTCGTGAAGAGTTCTATTACTTAAAAAGCTTTGTTGTGAAAAAATTAATTTAAAAACACAGTCGATACAAATAATATACATAAAAATGTAGCGGGTGGCTCTGCTCTCCCTTAATCATTCATACTAGAATAGATTTTACAACTATTTTTCAAATTTCGTTCTTACTGCAATGAACCAGCAATTTTTCTGATAAATGAAATACATATAAAGACGTTAAACGATTTGCATTCAAAAAATAGGCAATTATTTAAATTTCTGTATCACATTTGTTTTTCTTTGTCTGCTTGAGCGTTAAATGTTTAAAACATTTTTTTTTAGCATTTGTATTTTACATTTATTGTACTATTTTTATGATATCCCCTATTATAAAATGCAGTTTTGCATGGGCGCTGACATCTTGAATTATCGAAAGTCGACCTCGATCTCGAAACGAGTACCTCTCGAAACTAGACTTA
>JAPYZE010004306.1:0-12075 GCA_030522805.1 Leptomastidea abnormis
TTTCAAGTTCTTCTTCCTTATTTATTTATTTATATATATATATATATATATATATATATATATATATATATATATATACACACACATCTACATCGTCAAGTGAAGAAATATTGTAAAAATTTAGTCGAAAGCTTTGTTCTTTTCTCTCGTTGCATTTTCAAGTGATGTGTACACCTAGGTATAATATATTATCTGACATTGCTACGTGACGGACTATTAACTTCTTTGTTTTTTTTATCTACGATGTCAAGTGTATTTGAAATGATGGAAAAAAAATTAGATCGAGCTTGCATAGAGGTGAGCTTTTTTTTTTTAATGTCGAAGCAATAATGACGATTGATGTGTCTGTTTGATGATAAAGATCGATTAGTCTGTAGTATATGGAGTACTAATATTGATTTAAAATTTATATTTTATGAAGGGGTTATATTAGCATTAGCTTAAATAAGATATACGAAATAGATATATACAAACTGCAAGTTTACAGATATACATAATCTAATAATATTACGCAGTTACAGGTTTGCGTGCGTGTGTGTAATACACTTCTCTCTGTGTGTTAGCTTTTCAAAGTGAATTCACTCTCTCTCTATTTCTCAAACACAATACACATATATACATAACATTTGAAATGCGCGCAGGTAATTACTCAAGCATAAACTGCTTTTGTTGATTCTACACGATATGATATATATATATATATATAGTTCTCTATATATCGCATATGTATGCATCGATACATGTTTAGTTTCATAATTATGATAAGTATACACTCCAAACGTTTTTCCACCTAGTCATAATTTTCACGCAAAATCAATATGTAGGTAGGTATATCGAGCAATAAGAGAGAAAGAAAAGTTAAAAAAAATAATGGTGTATAAAATAAAATGAGAAAGTAAATTAAAAGCGTATAATATACACAATCGATATATACAATGGGAATATACATACGAGAGTATGAGAAAGAGAAGACAAGTTCTCTCTCTCTCTCTCTCTCTCTCTCTCTCTCTCTCTCTCTCTATATATATATATATATAATGCTTATTCAGTCAGAAGAGCTGGGATATATAGCCGTTTATCAAAGTGATCAAACAGACGCGCATAAATTGTAAAATCGAACTCTGCGGGCTTTTACCATATATATAAAGGTATATACGCGTATATATCAAAGCCCGCTGGCTGTATAATCGTACATATACCTACTGATCGTTAACAATAGCCTATAGCAGAGAACTACGATCTATATTGCTTAAATAATTTTCAAAATCTTAGCAAGAGCAAAGAGAGAAAATTGGATGAAAGACGAAGTACAATTGAATAGCTTTCTTATACTTTGCTCTTGTTATATAGGCGCGTTTACTTTTATCAAATATCATTTATGTTGCGTGTATCAATTGTATAGGTCTGGAAATTTCAATGACAAAAAAAATAAATAAAAGAAACAATGATAATATGGATGTTAAATTTTTCGTTTACTTGTAATTATCAGATTCATGCTCTCTCTCTCTGTTCTACATTAATTTACGACTTGGATCTGTATAGGTTTATACTTGAAGATTAATTTAAATGAGAATGAAAATGAGAATGAGAGATAGTATATAGAAGGGAGAGAGAGAAGAAAAAAAAAAAGATTGTCGTGATAAATTATATGGGATTAGCTCTAAATGCTAAATCCTCTTTCGAGTATATTTATGTGACAGGTCCTTGGCAAAAACTGTTTTGCTTATAAATAATGTGTATATGATGCTACAGCTTGATATTCTGTCCAGTATTTTAATATGAAAAAAAAAAAAAAAAAAACGAAATATGTAATACTGAAAATAAGACAAATAATAAAACAAAAGGTTTTTATGATGATAAAAAAAAATTTTTTTAATAAATAATTAATGAGCGCGAAGAGCGTTTAATGCGTTAAGGTATATACGTATGCTTGAAAAAAACGTGATAATTAAAGAATCCTTATAATTGTTAGACACGCTGTAATTAAAAAAATTGTTTAACCAGGCTTGAAAATACTGTATAATTAAACAATTTTACCCTCCCCCCCCTCCTTTAAGTGGATATAACACAAGTCTGTTTGTACAAACTTGCACTTTTAGCTTAGATAAATATTGTTTCTTCAAAGTACGTATATATATCCTACGTGTAATTTTCTCTATTTACCTGCTTCTACTTAGATATTCATACCTGTTATTTTACCTTTCTTTTTTTTTATTGTATAACTTTCATGTAGTACAGAAACAACTGTTATATATCTACTCAAATGCATTTGAAAGATGTGAGACCACACACGTAGTGAGTACATCTACTTCAATGTGTATTAAATTTGATATACATGTGATGAGAATAATTTTGAAGAAAGGGGAGTGAAGATAGTTTAGGGATAGGAGTTATTGAAGATGAATTATTGCTGGAGCTTAATTTAATTTTATGATTTTTTGTGTGACGCTATACTTATTATTTGTTTGAGTTGAGGAAGTATGTCGGGGAACGATTATATTATAGTACTATAATTATGTATGATTTATATATTTGTAAAATGTGATTTGAATTGAATTTTAAAATATATTAATGAAAATGTGTTAGGTATATATGTTGATTTTTTGTTGTTGTATTTTTTCACTTATTTATTATTCTCTTTTATTGATTTTGTCATTTTTGTTTATCAATTTGAACGTGACGATGAATAAATTAAGTAAATTTTTCCGATGAATAAACAGTTTGTGTCAATACTCAATTTTTTTTGTCTCTGATGAATTTAAAATTTTAGTATGTATAGAAAGCGATACTTTCTTTACATAAAAAAAGACCTTTTTAGTTGATCAATTTTCTGCTTGAATCAATAAAATTGAAAAATAATTTATTTGGTTAAAAGTATGGATCTTTCGTGTTTTTTTTTTCTTTTTTGTGTGTAACCATAAATCGATAATATCAGTTTACTGAATATTAAAGTCAAATATTCAATAAAAAAAAAAAAATTGAGTAAGCGAACGAAAAAGTTTGTATTAAGAGAGCATCAAATTTTAAAATAAATTTGTGATAAATTAAAAAAAAAAAACAGAATAAACGAGATTTAATAGTTTACATTTTTGAGGTTTTATTAAAATTAAAAAAAAAAAAAATATATCGTATCACGTAAAAAAAAATCCCTTTATTTCCATTTAACAAATTCTCCGCCAACCGAATATATCCTCAAATTTCAATCACGAAATAGTATAGTTCCGCATATATATACCCAACACATTTTAATACATCGAAAAAGCATACAAACACATACACATCTACACACACACACGTGTCAAAATAGGGCTGCGAATCATCCGTATGGAATATCTGACAAGCGCATATATATAGGTATATATACAAGCCATATATAGAAAAGCATGCCCTCACTCACACAAAAATCGAATTGAGGTTGAACTTCGTGAAAGGCATTGACGACTATACACCAGGCACCACGATGAAAAAAATCGACACAAATATATATATATATATATATATAGAACGAAGTGCACACATACATATATATGTATAGCCTATATACCCGTGGGCGTACTTTGGCGCAAAATCCTCGCTACGCCCAACAATGATCGAATCCAAGATCGCTTCTTCCCGTCCTCTCCCTCTTATATATATACCTATATACGTTTTTTCCTCTATTTTTCTCTACTTGCTCTCACTCGCCATCCATTTTCCTCTCAATTTTTTTTTTCTTTCTTTTTTTTCTATCATCTTCTTCTTTTTGGTCTTGTTATATATACGAAAGTACGTACGTTGCTCTCGTTTAAACGTCTTTACTCTTCAGCTCCTCCGAGCGATTACTTTTTTCTTTTTCTTTTTCTTTTTTCTTTCTTTGAAAGTTCCATTGTTTTGGTCGTACTTATATACCGCTTTTTTCCTTTTCCCTTTATTTTTTTGGGGGGGTTGTTTTGACTGGAAGTGAACGTTTTAAAATGCTATATATGTGTGTTTGAATTTTAGGGATGGGAAGTAGGGGTGGTTGTGTGTGTATATGTGATCGTGATGTAATCGTTGACCTGATGCTAAAATCGATATACCTATATGCGGGGAATGATTTATACTTGCTAATACATCAATCCAAATGTACATATTATACATTTGCATAAAGTAGAGGATGAATAGCATTTATAATATTATATATACATCTCAAATGTTGTATTCATAAATCTTCAATACACAAATAATTTCAAAAACAAATCTAAATTCATATTTAAATATATTTAAATAAAATTAAAAAAAAAGCATTAGGCAATATTTAAAAATAAATTTTTCCTAATACGAAAATCTAAATAGTCTTTCACTCCTACGTAATAATAGTAGTTAGAAATAAAAGTTCAAATAAAGCTATAACGGTACTGTTTGTTTAACTATAAATATTTAAGCACTTATGCTTTTGCTAAATTCTTATCACGTTATTTCTCCTCCTCCTCCCCCCCCCCCACACACACATCCACTTATTTATTAGTGCTTACAACTTGCTGTGAAACTTACCCTCTCATCCGATAATGTATATGTAATAAAAAAATTGAAAAATAAATTTGTGAAAAGATTAAAAATATAAAAATTTATTTTATAATTTAAATACAGATTGTTTACATATTGAAAACATAATTATTTTCATATTTTTAAAGATTACGTAAATTGCATTTATAAACAAAACTTTTAGTTTTAACTTTTTTAATACTTTTAAATTTAATACATTTTAATTGCATTGCATTGAAGGTATAAAATAAATGTTATTAATTACATGTGTAAATGTAAGGTAACTTCAAAATTGCAACATAACTTTTTTTTTAAGTTAGATATTTCACTGCATTTGTTAGTAATCTAAATAAATTTGATTTTATCAATTTACAATATTGCAGAATATATGCCATTGGGCTAAATAAAAATAAAATCACTTAAAGAAAAAGAGATTGATATTTCATATTCATAACTCAAAATTTGAAATTAAAATAAATAAATAATTTATGAATTATTATTCTAAATTTTTTTTTTACACTAATAAACTTTGGCACAACAGTATTTTTTCTGCACATATAATAAATTTCTTTTACAAAGTTAAAGACAAAGCATCCTGTACCTCAACTAATAAAGTAGTAACTGCTTGAAAAGTCTGAATCATCAAATCCGGATTTCCAGACATGATTAATTTAAATTTTTTCGTCTTGATAACATCCTTAGCATATTGACAAATGAATTCCATAGCTTGGACTTTCAATTGACCAATGTTGTAAAGGTCAGCAAGGTAAAGAATTTTTGTGACGTTATCAACATCCACTTTCTTGCAGAGCACCTTGGCACACATAATTTTTAATCTATCTATCTGGTACTTGCTTGCGGCAGCCAGAAGGTCCTCCGCCATAGTAGCTAGATTCGGTGACTCATCGGTATAAACGTACATCAACATTTCTTCAAATACCGCAGGTTCGATGTCGTTTATGTTGACTCGATCCTTTTCCTTCTCTTCCATATTGATGTTAAACATCGCGTAAAAAATTGGACTTCGGGCGGCGAGTATAGTCTTGTGTACCTTAAACTCCCTGTCTTTCACGATAATAGTAACGTCACTGAGTTTTCCATTCTCGTACATGGACCATAGATCCTCGGTAAAATTACTATCGGGTATTTTTACCATGAAATTTTTGTTCAAGCCCATAAGATGGCGTTCCGACATTGCTGTTTCGATGTCACATATTAATGTAAATTGATTATCGATAAGCAATCCTTTTGATTCGTCAAACAATATATCTTGATTGATAAAGTTTTTGAAACCCCAATTTTTTCCCGGAATAAAGGCACATGCTTGTTTACTTTCCAAATATTTATAAGTATTTTTTTTATTGTCTATGATAGAAATCTTGAAGTTTGCCCAAATTTGATGTAAATCAAATTGTTTGAGAATTAAACAAGCGGATAGATTATGCTCGGTATTGTTCTTGATGGGATAAAAACATTTAAGTTCCCACGTCATATCGAAATCTTCTAAAATATTATCCGAGATTGGTGATATTGTGATACGTTTATTTATATCATAATAATGATGTCGTTCTACAACAAACTTTACCTCCATCCTGTGATAGAGACTGCACTCCATTATAAATAAAAATCAAAAACACAATTTCTTGAGCGATGCACTGCACACTTTGTTTCCTACAACAATTTTTCTGTAACTTTTACTTTCAAGTTGCATGTATCCCACAACACAAGTTTTAATAGTGTTGCTACTGTCTTTTTTCTTTTTTTTTTCTTTTAGTGGCTTGCAGTTACACTGCTTGCAACGACCTGGTAGGTACGAGCTGCTACTGTTGACTGACGTTAGTGCCACCGAAAAATTGTAGAAACTCAAGAAATACCAAAACGAGAATAGTATGCGTGCCCTTTACGTATAAGTATTAAGTACAACAGCTATAACTCGAACTACTGCGCTTTGTTTACTTCGATTAGTGTGGCTTGAGCGTCGTTCGGGTACACTGACTACTCCGAATTTTCAGAATCGTAGTAGATCAGTTACTGATACCAGGTTACAAAGTATGTACATACAACACCCGAAGATATTTAATTCTTTTTGTAGGTAAATCTCCAAATATAGCAACGTTGTGCTTAACTTTTCATTCATAGTCATGGGTCATCCTAAGTTTATCAACGGAGCACACGTTGCTTAAAATTTGCGCGACGTTGTTGTATCAGGAATTGTACTATGAAAAAAATTAAATGCCCTTTATTGTATCAATGGATATGTAAATAAACAATTAGGTACAATACGAACAGTTTTAATTTCCCACTACTTAGAAGACGCGGCCTCGATGCAATACCGATGCCAATATAATAGCTGTGTCTAAAGAATTTAATGTTTTTTTTTAAATAAATAAATAAAAAAAATTGTACAGTACTTTTACTTTAGTACAGGGGTAGTCGCTGACCAAGATTTATTTTAATTGTTTGTCTTTTAAATGTAAATTAGACTCTAAGATGCTATAGTATACTAACTTTGTTTTATTTCTGTTAAATAAGACAGTGGAAATAAAATAAAATTAAAGTTAATAAAATAAAATTAAAAAAAAAGCAATAGACAATCTTTAAAAAATAAATTTGTCCTAATACAAAAATCTAAATCGTTTCTTACTCCTACGTAGTAGTAATAGTAGTAGGTAGAAGTAATAAAATCCGAAAATGAAAAACAGTCTGATCGATAGGAGCAATTCTCCAGTTATATATCCATGTCGTCGCAAGATCAGCTCGACAACGTCAGTCAAAAGCTTCATCGCTACTGTGTTAATATATATACATTACCTCTCTCACAGCATCTCTCTCTTGCGGTGTAGCTCAATTCAATCAATTCGAGTTCGTTCAGGACGACTTCTTGATTGACCTGCTCTACCACTATATATAAATATACATGTCTATTGGAACATAGTGTATACTATATCTCTACTTCATTTCATCTACTCATCATCAGTCTGTCTCAAGATCTCTCTCTTACTCTCTTTCTCTCTCTTTTACCTATACACACACCCTTCACCATCCTCTAAGAGGCACATAGGTACCTATATCTATATACATACACCGCAGTGCTTGCAAGTTCTAAATATTCATCATTCATCTATATATACCTTTATATATAAAGCTACCTACATATACATATAACCCATTCGGGTGTATAGAACCGCAGGATCGCGAGATTTGCAAATCACGCATTAACTGTTATTCGGACTCCTATATATGTATAGCGGGTGACATGCGCGCGCCAAGCAAGTCTACTCTCACTTGTGTATAGTATTGTATATACGAAGGACCAGGATCGATATACCAGCGGTCTACCAGTATACATATATACCTACTCTATATACTATGTACTCCTCGGTATATAGAGAGATGCCTCAAGCCTAACTCTCTCATCTCTATTATATACATCTATCTTCTCTTGCACTATAAACGCGCGTGCCACGTCTCCAAAGTCCGATAATGTCGTGCGGTTATCCTCTCCTTTAGGCACTAATTATCTATACCTACCCTCCAAAATTTACCATTTAGCCATCATCTGAGAATCGATCGATGTATATACCTATATTACTATATATTATTTTACTTTCATTCTGTAACGTATTAAAATTAATTTAAATGCAATTAAATAATATATTGATAAATAATTGTTAAACTTTACCCTATACTATTACGCTTTTAATATAGGTATTTATTGATTAATGAAATAACAATTTTTTTTTTATTAATATTTAATGCATGTGTCACTGTCCCTTATGGGTAAACAATATTACGAAAGAACCGGAAAAATCAAACGCTACATGTTTATTGAAGTAAAATCGGCAATACGAATATATATACAAACGCAAACATAAATGTTTAAAAGCTCGATAATTACTCGTAAAAAGCTCTCTTTTTCTCTCAATATATACCTTTATATATCAAGAGCTTTTCTCTCTTTTTCTCTTGCACACATGAGTCAGAATTATACAGTAAGTTGGTAAGTGTACACACAGTAGTACTATGACGATGAGTAAGCTCATATATACATACATATATATACAACAAGCTTCACTTAAATGCAAGCTTACATATATATACATAATACACATAAGCATACATAGACCCCACCAGTCACGCAGTTCTAATGTGCGCGCTTCACCCTAAGTGCGAGAGGCGCTCAAATTATTCAGACATGTAGGAGAGAGTGAGAGAGAGAGAGAGAGAGAGAAAGACTATATATGTATGTGTTTATGCACTTATTAGACCTTGACCTGACGAGACACACACGAACACACACGCATACATACTCTCTACTTCACGTTTATGCGAATGTGTTCTATGTATGTATGCATGTAAAGGAGACTGAACTTGCAAGCTTGCGGTGAGAGAACTTTGTGTAATAAGTGTGTGTATGTACGTATATTGCCTAGTTGGATGCTCCTCTTCTTCTTCTTCTTATGTGACACTTATTTGTTATATGTATATATGATGTTATGTATATTGTGACATTCAAAACTTGAGACTATAATATCACTTGCAATTCTTGTTTATATCCTACTTCCTGTATTATTACTATTACTTCATCCTGTTGTTGAGCTTATATTGAAATTTTGACTGTGATTAAAGTTTTATGACACTTGGGGATAAATTTAAATGATATATATTTTTGTCGTTTTATTATTTAAAGCTTTTTTTTTCAAAATCGAATTTAGACTTTTACATCAAAATATATATATTTTATTGTAAAAAACTTGAATTAATTTTTTTAATTTTATCTAGCTAAATTATAAACAACTAACTATAAAGTAGTCTTTTCTCCGAATTCTTAAATTCGCGTGTCTTATCCAATTCAATACATCCCATCTGACTCATCTTTCTTCTTCTTTTTCTTCTTCTTACTATTAACCAGCATTAAAATTATAGCTTGAATGTCTACCTCATCAGACACACGTCCAAAACAATTTACTATCTTATACATTTAAAGAGAATCCATCCTACTAATTTTTCCGTAAAATAGATACAGCTATAGGTACTATACAAATCATCCAGTTTAATTCCTACATATACGAATTAATAAATGATAAGCACATCAGCTGCAATAATTAGCCAAGGTGGTAATCAGGCAAATACAGAGAAAGAGAAATATAGCATATAGCGTAAAGCACGCACACCTAAATATATAATATATATTCATCAGAGCACTTGAACTTAAGTATATGTATATGCGCTGTTCGGTAAAGATCTTCCTTACGAAAGCAGCAAGAGTAGCAACGCAATATGTATATATACAGCATCACTGGTGAAGCACTTAGATAGCAAGCACGTATATATACACACACGCACACACCTGTATACGCTATAGATGTAGCTCAGGGAGTAGGAGGGCGTGGGATGGGAGTAAGATAATTGGAAGTACGAAAGCTCGCGCGCGCGTGAGAGAGAGAGAGAGAGAGAGAGAGAGCAACGAGCGCAAGCTTTCCAGCAACGTCCGGGCAAATTAATTTCGACTAGTTTCCTACCTTCCGCATAGTATGTATAGCACAGTAGTAGTAGTAGTAATAGTAGTAGTAGGTGCAGACCAAGCCGCTTTATTCTTTGAAAATTTGCGTCTGGCTAGCGAAGGCAAGCGCGAGAAATACGCTTTTGAAAGAGAATGAGATAGAGAGATAGGAAGCAAAGAAGGAAAGAAGGAAAGGAGGGAGGAGGAAGAGAGTATTAAAAGAGTGAGTGAGAAAGGAAGGAAGGAAGGAAGGGTATAGGAGGAGAAAGAGGGAAGAGAGGAGCTTCGTATAATTATAAGGTTCCTACTCGGAGAGTGTTTTGCCCTTATACCGACGAAACCCTCCCCTTCCCCTTACCTATACCTATCTCTCTCTCTCTCTCTCTCTCTCTCTCTCTCTCTCTCTCTCTTTTACTCACTTTGCGTGTTTGAATTTTCGAGGCTAATTTAATTAATTTGTCGTAGTCGTAGTAATCATTGCAGTTGTATATATATAACACATCTTTAAGGGGTTATAAGCGAAAGGGAGAAAACGACGACGAATAACTTTCTCGTTTGACGAGTGGAGCAGCGAAAGCTTGAGAAGATTACTTCTCTCTATCTCTCTCTTACTTTAGCTTGCGAAATATTATTGCTTCTTGCGCAATGAGCAACGTTTTCTTCGTAATTATAATAGGTATATATAATTATATTAGTTACAGACTATAACTGTAAATGATTTTATATGAAAATTTACGTTAAAAGAGAAGAATAGAAGTAAAATAATTAATGACACACGTACTACAGTGTCCTTTTCTAATTTATCATCCCTTGCAGTTACAGTAAAAGGTCAGTCAAGATAAGTGGTGGATTTATATATATTATATAGTTTGATAAAAGACTGATAATAGAAAAGAAAGAAAGAGAGAGAGAGAGAGAGAGAGAGAAGTAGCAGTAGCAGCAGCTGTTATCTTTTGCAAGACGCGTGGGAGTGAAGGTATAGAATGTATATAGGTATATATAATACTTATATATACTGCCTGTTACAGGCAAGACGTTGGATGGAGGTAGGTTGAGGGGAGGGGGAGGTATATATTATATACTAGGGCTGGTTATATACACGTCGGAAAGCGGAAGACGGCTTCAATTAACGGGTAGATAAAAGGTGGTAGGAAAGGAGGAAGGGTGGGTGGGTACCATATAGAAGTTATATATCTGTGTGGTGTTGGTGGTGGTGACCACCCAGTGCCGCAGCGCGATTTATCAGCTGACAGAAGCTTCCGCTCTACCGCTTCTCTCTCTCTCACTCACTCTCAGGTCACGCTCTTATTATTTTCCTTGCGACGAAGACTTGTGTATAGGTATATATATCGTTGAGCTTGCGGCTGTTCTGTCTCTTTTCTCTTGTATTGCCTGTATGTATATGTATAGAGAGAGAGTTTATAACTGCAGCATAAGGCATCTGCTGCTGCTGTTATTGTGTGGGTGTGTGTATATATGTAGATGAAAACTGGCGCAACAATACAAGAACAGTGAAGGCAATCTATTGGTCATCTTCCTCCTCCTCTTTCGATTGTCAAGAATCGCTTGAATGCTGTTCTGTGCTTTCTTTTGGAGCGTAGAGTATACCTACTGATGCTTGAACTAAAATTAAAAGCTAAATTGCTGGTGGGAAATGCGGTGTTTTACCTTAAAGATTAATCTTTTAGATATGAAATACGGAGATAAAGAGAAAGAGAGATAGAGAGATAGTGTGTATGGGAGATGTGTTTTTTTGGTATAAAGGTAGATTTTATTTAGCTAAACTTTTTAATATTGCTGCTTTTTATTTTGTCGGTTGTTTTAATTGAACTCTTTTTTTTATATAGATTATTGTTTCTTTTTTTTTTTTTTTTCAATTGAGTTGATTGATTAATTGAGCTTTATTAAATTATTGAATTTAATCAATTAAATAAGCTTTCATAATATCATAAATAAAAAATAAAATAATTTCTTTTTTGCTTCCTCAAAGAGGAAGCTATGTAATCATGCCAAAAAATTTTTTTTATAATTTTTGTTAAAAATGTTTTTTATGATGTAAGAAGTTGAAA
>JAPYZE010004307.1:0-23379 GCA_030522805.1 Leptomastidea abnormis
TATATATATATATATATATGTAGTTGGTGGAATTACATTTCGCGCGCTTGCGATTCTCTTATTCCCCCTTCCCCTTCCCTTACTTCTCTTATTTTATGTGTATCCCTCTCTTTTTCTCTCTTTCCTCCGAGTTTTAGCATTCTCAAGACTTGCTTGTCAATTGTACGTAGTAATTTTTTAATTGACCTCACGTTGAGAGTTTCCGTTGGTGCGTCCTTTGAAAAGACTGTGTTGCTACTATTAATACTATGTAACGAAGGAACGAGATGTTATTTTAATTCTAATTTGCAGGCCATCTTTGTAAGAGTGAATATAATCAGCTGAAGTCATGCTTTTATACGATTGGCTGTATATGTCTGGACTAGAAAAAAAATCAAATAAAAAATAAGTAGAATCGTGGGTTAGAAAATACATCGTCTTATATGATTAATCATCGCTCGTATTCAGTTTGATTATAATTAAGCTTTAGTATAATTTCGCATGAACATTAAAATCTATTTTTAAATAATCAAGCGTTACAACTTTTTTTTTTATTTAAAAAAATTTGCTTATTAAAAATGTACATACATATATCTCATTGAATTGATGAATTTAAATATACCAAGATACTTGTATTTATAATTTTTTTTTTTTTTTTTTTTTTCAAAGAAAACATTTAAATTTTCTAAACGATGTGCACGTTCGTAATTATGTACAAATCTTGCGCAATCATTGTTAATACGATTGACTCTAATCCATACACTTATTTTTAAATAATCATTAAGAAATAAAAAAAAAAAAAAAAAATCAAGTGGAAAATTATCAAAAATAAAAAATTTACCTCGACCAAGACTCAAGAGTTATTAAAAATGACAGTGACGAAAGCCTTAGTCAAATTCATCTTAACAACATATACACACACACACAAATACAGACTCTAGCTATAGTTATATCCCAAATACAGCATGCAACTCGATGCTTTCCTTACACCAGGTTACTCAAAATGAACAAGTAAAAAAAAGAGCAAGATAGAAAATAAAAGAGCACACATCACACCACACACACACATGGACATATACACACTGACTCACAATTTATAGATGACGTAATCATTCGCTTGCAAGCTACGCTATACCACCACCACCAGCACTACCGCCGCACCTTTATTTTTCCAGAGCTCACTCGTGAGTAAAGGAGAAGCCTCCTCTCATACATACACATATATCCCCCTCCTATTCCACTACTCGACGTGTCTGTCATACACTCGCGCGCGCGTCTCTAATTCTCGCGCCCGTAGGTATATATATAATTCCTGTGTGGCTCGGAAAAAATATAGGCATCTTCCCCTTTACCCTTCTACCTCTTGCTATATAAGCGAGGGCGTGTCTCTCTCTCTCTCTCTTTTTTTCTCTCGCTGCTCATCGAGTTTGTCTGGCGCGACGCGTGTAATACAAAAGCCGACCTAGCGGGTGCGGTAAGAGGAGGATGAGAAGAACGAGAGGATGGTGTAACGACTGTACGTAGACGCAACTACAACGACGACTGGACCATTTTATGCGCCATTAAACCTTTCCGGCACTCGAATCACTCTCTCTCTCTCTCTCTCTCTCTCTCTCTCTCTCTTTCTTCTTTGCACGAGCAATGTATCGTTATACTCTTTCCAAACGATGACGAATAAAGAGACGCGGGAAATGTGTTGTGTGTGAGGATGTAGGTTTATATATACAAGTCGGATATATATCAAGTAAAGAATTTATAGATATATAAAACTAGCCGTCTTGGGATGGAAACTTTGGCATCTACACTTGCACTTTTTTTTTCCTCCTCCTTCTATATATTCTTCGTATTACATTTCGTAATCAACTGTTTTTCCTGAGATATATTGCTCTTTTTTTTTACGCGCTCGCTCAATCGCGAGTTTCGTGTGACCTTCAATTCCTTTTATCACGTGAGAATAATAATAATATAAAACGCGTGAAAATACATAGATATTATAAAAAAAAGTGAGGTATAACCTGTAATCTATGTGTGTTCCTGTATTTCAATATGACTCGGAGAAAATGAAAACCAACATATAGTATGTCTCGTCGATGAGTACCTGTATACCTATATGTATGTATGTATGTGTAGTAGTTGTTGTTGAACAAAGCGTTGAGCTAAAAAAGAGAGAGGGAGAAAGAGAGAGAGAGAGAGAGAGAGAGAGAGAGAGAGGTTACTCATCGTTCGTTTAAATAATCCCTAACAATACCCGTAAATATAAAAAATAAACTAAAGTTTAGCCCTAGAATTAATGAAAGATGTTCTACCAAAATTAATATAGCATTGATAATTTCATCTAACTAGTGAAACATTAGCAACCACTAAATTAATTTAATCAAATTTTTGTTTCATCCTCTAACAAGATTCAAGTTTGTCAAAACGTTCCAGACATGGACTCATTCACTTGGTCATTCTTTAACTACATTCCAACAATCATCTCAAAGTCTTCTTAATAAATTTCTTCTTTCTCATCTTCATTGCACATCCAAACGATTCATCAAATACGTAACATCTACAAAGAAAAAAAAAAAGTTCAATCTTACACACCCAAGAGTAGTAGTAGTAGTAGTAATAGTAAATGCAACTTGCCTAGATATACATTATGCCTACCCATAAGCAGCAAATACATATAGCGCAGAAGATGGGAGAGGTTGAGAAAAATGTCGCGGTCGGTCGTTCATATAGTCGAGAAAAAGAAGCCGGATGACTTCACCGTGTTATATACTGTAGTAACCAACCCATTACGTAACTTAGCGCAACGACGCGAGCCGACACTCTGTCGAGGGAGTGTATAAGGTATAGTGGTATCCATGAGTGTGTATACTACTCTAGAACAACCGGCAAAGGTCGACATTTACTTCTGAATATAATATACCTCAAGTAGGTGATTTAACGCGGATTTTGAGAGAGAGAATGAGAGAGAGAGAGAGAGAGATCCTTCTCTTTCCTCTTATACTATAGTATTGCGTGGGCGTGTATTAATATTGTATTGGGTTACGTGGTTACCAGGCGCAAACTTGTACCTTTCTCTCTCTCTCTCTCTCTACTACTACTACTACTACTACTGGAGTTTTGTAATAAATTGATTTACGAGGGGGCTCTTCTCTTTTGCTAGCTTGGTGCGAGGTTAAATTTTGGGGGAAGATTTGGACAACATAGAGGTTATAGAGAATCTATATGTAGATATATGTATGAGAGCCACCATAGTTTCAAATCCCTGGCTTGCATTATAATTGGCGTATTGATGTATCTGGTTGGAAAGGGTTTTGTTGGATATAGTTGGTAAATACGGATGCTTTGTTGTGGTTTCGTGTTTAGCGAATTGGATGAAGTAAAAAAAAAAAAATTTTTTTTTGAATGTTGAATTATTAGCATGACAAAGCTAAGTGTATGATGATTTTTTATTGCTACTGATTTTGTTGAATTGTTTTGTAAGTAAAGCGATTTCATTAAAGAATTATATACAATTTGATTTCTTAATAAACAATATCACATTTTTCATTTGGAAATTTAAGTTTGTATGAATCTTTAACAATCACTTAATTATTGTATAAAAATATTATAAATAATATTTTACTCCAAAGTCAATCATGATTTATTTATGTAAGAAGACATGAAACTTGATATATCAACAGGTCTTCGATCAGCTTAATTTTTTTTTTTATCCTCCATCTTTTGCCCATACGAGATATTGAGGATTTCGTAGATTAGACTAACAGAGAGGAAGATATCGAGTATCGTGGAAATCCGTATAAGGAGACACCATTTCGAATTGAAGGTTATTTTCAGAGGTTAAAAATATCGACTTTAACGCTGATGGCATATCTTTTATTGAGTTTTGTCTCTCTCTCTCTCTCTCTCTCTCTCTCTCGTCTTTTATGCAATGACATCATCTTTTTTCTCATTCTGTAAAAAAGACAGTTACACCCAGTTCTTTACAATAGTCAAATGTTGCTTAATTTTAAAGGTTGGTACTCAAATTTTTTTTGTAGTATTCGTAATCTTTACAAATTATATTATTCAATTTCGCTTCTTTATTATATTACAATATTTAAAATATTTTTACAAATTTCATCTTTGAATAAAAAAAAAAAAACCACGATATTAAATAAAAATTAAAATCGTAACCTTGTCTTACATCAATCTTAGCTCACCCGCCTGCATTAAAAATCCATTGTTGTAAAAAAAAAAGGAAGAAACCATTAGCTTCTGCTTACGCAACAGTCTACTCTTTTGTTTTTTATTGCTAATTTACAAAAGTAAATATGCCAATGACGTGACATGCTAAAAAAATCTCCAAATTTGCAAAATAAAAATAAGAATAAGAATCGATAGTAGCCAGACTCCAACATGTAACATCAGACGATTAAAATTCGCCATCATAGATATAGCAAATTCAAAGTTTAGCGATGCGAACCTCTCTGTAGCAAGAGTGGGAATCGAGGAATTACACTTGACTTCTCGCAATGGGTGTAGCTGCGGGTTAGCACACATACATACATACATACAGATACATATATACAAACACTTCTCAACTTCTCTCGCGACGTAACCAGTCTCTCTCTACAACAGTAGCCTCGGCTACAGAAGGTTTAAATGGTGAGAAGCAATTAGTGCCGCCACGGCGAAACAGCGTTACAAATCCAGTAGCGGATACGTGAAGAAGAAACCTATCTCTCTCTCTTTGTGTAAAGCCTCTAGCATTTACTATCGTTAAAGGAAACTCTTGGAGCTTGGATATAGCCAAGTTCTTCCGGCGCAGAAAACGATCGAGCTTGACGTTACCAGAGAGGTACTAAGCTACGTCTTATCTGTCTCTTATTCTGTCTCTCTCTTACTCACTTTTGCGGCTTGAACAAATAACGCATATGGCCGTGGAATTCTTGGTCGATAAGAGACTCGCGAACACACTAGCTATCAAAACTCGTTTTCTGCTTGTTTTAGAAGTGCTTGCGTCTACGTTAAATGTTTGTCGAATATATTTTTAACAGTTTAACTTCAAAAAATTTATTTGTCTTCGTTATTATCAAACAGAGTGATACAACACCTTGTATTGATTCAAAAACCTAATGGACCTGAACATAGTGTTAGACTTTTTTCAGTAGTGGGTTTTAGTAATTTTCTTAATGTACTTTTATTACGTCATTTTTTTTTTTTTTTGCAAGCTAGCGTCCCGTAAACACTTCATGATTTATAACGAGCCTGAGATTGGAATCATATTTCGCAGGTTACGTGGTTGTTTGAAACTAGAGGGGAAGCTCTCATTACACGCGTATTTCCATTACTTAACATTCCATTTGAATATCCTTTTATTATTGTAATGAAGGGACGTCGCGCGATATAAAACGTGCCAGACACTCATCTCACTCCTTTATTTTCTGAAAAAAAAAAATATTCCCCTATAAATTTGAAAAGGGTCTTGCATCCCTTGAAGCACTTGGAAAAATTACAAATAATCAAATTAACAATCAAATCAGGGTTTCTTCTTTGAAAGATCTATTAATAATTTTTTAGTAGGAGCTTTAAAAGTACCTAATTCAATTATCACTTGCCCATCGTCAGTAATGTTTCATATGAGAGACTTGCTTACTTCAATAGTGAGGCAGTTAAAAAAAGCTACCCTTGCATGACACTGTCCAAGATAAATACTAATTTGCACATATAGCTATGCTAGTAGGTGGCAGGGTTATATTACCAAAGTACGGCCCGCTTGCTGCAGGCAATTAAGCAAAGTGATTTTAAAAATCGTTGTGTGAATGCAGCCCCAAGTTTTTACGTCCATTTATTTTTACGCTATTGCAGTCCAATGATGACAACTGCAATGAAAATGAATCATTTGATTCTGATAATATTGCAATTGTATATAACTGCATTTTTTATGGTTCAAGGGGTTTTTCAAAAATTTAACACAACCTTTTCTACTTTATTTTTTAATTTAAAAAAAAAATCTGAATATCAATTGAATCTTTTAGAATGTGTTGATCATTTATTTTATATATTTAATTAAAAAAAACAAAAATTATAAATTGTTGATCAGTATAAATTAGGTCATCAAATTAAATAAGAGACTGTCATTTGTTTATTTGCAAACCTAACCTCAACTTAAAGAAAAGTACAAAACAAAAGGTTCTGCCTTTAAATTTGAATATTTTAACTACTTACAAATATGAATATTAGTCAAATACTGTATGATTAAATGTTTTAACGCACAATTTTTTTTTTCAATTTAAATAATCCAACCAATTTTTTAAAAAATCTAATAACAAATCTTTCTTTATCTTTCTCTCTACATCCAATTAAATATTGCCTCATTTGCGCATCCCGCTGGCATTTGAGATTTATACAAACGCAAAAGGAAAGTCGTTACCGCCCGCATCCATAAAACAGCAACGGTTACACATATAATCCACAGCTTGGTATATACTTCATAATGAAGTAAGATCCCAACATATCGCTGGAGGCGGTCAAGTATACTTATAGTGAGTAAGTCGTACTAAAAAGTATAGGCCAGTCTGATGATAGCAAAAGGGTTAGCACCGGATGAGAAGAAAAGAAGGATAAGGGGTTGGCTAAAAGTTACTGTACACACATACTCCAAAATGTCCGTTCATGTGAACACTACTCTCGAAAAGTTTGGATATATAGGCTTTGCGTTATGCTTGGCTTATTTATGATTTTGGTAACGATCTTCACTTGTTTGTGAGTGGATAATATAGGTTTCGATCCGACGGACTAAAGCTTTGTTGTCAGGTTCTTGCTAATCGATAGCGTGATCCGTGTCTTCACCCTCTCTTTCTCTCACTCTCACCTTGTATATAGCCTCGACATGCCCACGCTCAAGTCGGAGAACGATTCTTTTATATTATTTATCACCGGTTCTTTTTTTTCTTCTTTTCTTCTTTTTTAAGAGCAAGACGAGACGCGTTTTAGTCGCTTTACCGCCTTTAGGGCTTTTACTTTTAACGGCAGAGGAGAAAGTCTTGTTGGCTCTCTTGTGGTAAGTGCAGGAAAGCGGATTTAATGAAATCGGAGTGTGATAGAGGTGGAAGGTAACGTGCGGGTTTATTTGTTATAAAGAGTATATACTTGATATATCTTTTTCTTTTGGCCTTTTGGCCCTGGACTGTTTGTCCTTGGATTGATTTTTATTTTATTCGTGTTGTTTTATGTTACTTGAAAGTTTCTTTTTAATGTGAAGCTGATTTTATTTTAATCATCTGAAAACAAATTTAAAATATATTAAAGTGTTACAAATGTTTCTTGTTATTCAAAATGGTAAACTCAATATTTATTGGAATTAATGATTAATGTACATTAAGAATTTGGAATGGCTTTATCGTAAAAGGTGACGGTTTCAGAATTCACAATTCGTGGGTTCGATTCCTGGCATCCGTCAATTGAGACATTGTACGATTCATTTACCGAAATATGCTCAATAGAGTGTCAATACGTATTTATCGAAAAAAAATAAATGACAATTTTTTCAAATTGCACCTCTGTAAATTTGCAAATGAAATAATGAAAAGAGGTAACATATTCTTTCTGTTCGTAATTGTCATCTATGAAAAATGATGCATATAGTTGATCACTGCATTAAAATTTTATTTTTTATCATAATTTTTTACATCTATACGTGAAAAATGTCTATTCACTAATCAAGATTCTTAGTTTGATTAGTTCTATATATTTTGATACAGAATCAAAATACATACATATCGTCTAGCAAATATTTTTTATCGTTTTATTACTCCATAAAAAAACCATCTCGTAAGAGTTTTAGAGAATCCCGTTCTACTAACAGCGATTCTTTTATTCTTCCATATATTTTCAAAAATTCTACGTACAAGCACAGTGTGCCAGTAGTTATTCGTTTCACGCTTCTCCTCGAGAACTTCCTCTCGCACAAGAATAAAGTTTTTAAAAAAAAAAAAAAAAAAAAAAACAAAGCGACACACGTAGATACGGAAACAGACGCGCACATCGCATTCTGAAGTTTTCGACTTCGAAAGAAAACTACCATGCACAACCAGCTTTTATACCGAGGGAAAAAGCTGTATTTCGTAATATAACTTGCAAGCATAGTAGCGTGCAAGCTCGTTTTCCTATATATACTAGTCGTGCTTAGACTTTTTCTTTTATTTGTTTAACAAAAAGTATAGTCGAACAACAGCTGGAAAATAGATACATACACCCATATCCATGATAAAAAAAAAGAAAATAAAGAATGATACAGTGGTCAAGAAAAAAAAAAGTGTGTTGTTCGGATATCTCCAATAATGTTATCGTATTGACTCCCAAGGTACATACTATAGATGAGAGTGTATTATAGGAGAGAAGGTGTGTGCACTAGAGTCGTTGCGTTTCATTAGGAGAAAAAGCACGGAGGCACACATATACAGACACCTACTACTATAAAAGACACACTCGCAGGAGCTGGTAGCTTTTACTTCTCGAAATCGTAAAACTTCATTCGAATTAGGGTCGTTTACCTTTTCTTTAGTGCGTACGCTAGCACAAATAAAGAAGAGCAGCAAATAGGAAGAAAGGGAGAGAGAGAGAGAGAGGAAGAAAGTACTCTCGTGAGACTTGGGTAAAGTTCTTGACTTTGCGAAGTCGAGGACAGAAACGATATCACATAGTCGATCCATTTACTCTTTGGATTTTTTTTTACCCCCCGTTAATCGTGTGTGTTTCGACAAATATATATATATATATATATATATATATATATATATATATATATTTTTTTTTTTTATGCTTTCATATGGTTTTACATTCTTTTTGTTAACTTGAGAGACTTGGTAGATTATTCCCATACCACGCCCATTTCTCGACGTTCATCTATAATAAAACTAGGTTATTTTTAATTTGACAGCAGAGTGTAGTGGGGAGTCATGTTCGGGTCACGATTCAATAAAGCCAACGAATCATTATATATAGTGTCCAACATTAAATGTATTTATATCTCAACCGTAGCTTGTCTACTACACACCTATGTGTATGTATGTATACGATAAAGGGCGGGGAGTGAGAAAAATAAAAAAAAGATCGAAAAAGAGGGTAGGAGTCTGCCCGAGGGCATCGCGTCGCCAAACAGAGCAAGGTACACACTCACTTGCCCATTTCTCTTTCTTTTTTTTTTTTTTTTTTTTTTAACGTGTTGTCCGGCGCCGGGATCTACCGGTGTCTACTGCTTAACGCAATGGCGCTCGCTAACATACTCACATATACACTTCTACATAACCACCCTTTCTTGATCACCCCACTCCGTTTTTCTCTCTCCCTAACACTACTACCCTTATACTAAACTCTCTTCCACAATATATACATATCTCGAGCGACCTCGGTCTTTCGCGTGTGCAGAATGTATACCTCGCCACATATTCTCTCGATC
The DNA here is from genome assembly GCA_030522805.1 of Leptomastidea abnormis. Lineage (NCBI taxonomy): Eukaryota > Metazoa > Arthropoda > Insecta > Hymenoptera > Encyrtidae > Leptomastidea > Leptomastidea abnormis. The sequence continues at coordinate 9,413 of JAPYZE010004307.1, forward strand.
GCCATCGGCGCGCCCGTGAGTCACGAGACGGCATAGCGACCACGATTCTCTCTCTTTCTCTCTCTCTCTCTACACTCCTCAGCTTGTGTGTGCAGATATTCATCGGCGCGGTTAGCGGTCTCGAGGATCGATAACTCCAGCGACGTCGACGTTCGCTAAGAGCCGCCTTACAAGCCCTCCTTCTTCTTCTTGCTTTATTCACCACTACTACTACTCAACTTAAACATGTGCATACACACATACATAAACGAACGAACGAACGAACAACGTCAACTCGACTGCTTTACTTCCTTATTCTTATATACCGCCCACTTTAACGTTGCACACCCACTTTCTTCGTCTTCGTTCCTCCTACCTTGCCCTGTTTTTTTTTTGTTTTGTTTTTTTTTTAATCCGCATTATTATTTTTCACTTAACACTTGTACTGTTAAAAACTGTAGGCGGCACAAGCGGAGCGCAAGCATTAAGTATTGTATATGTAAGAGAGTGAGAGAGAGAGAGAGAGAGAGAGAGAAAAGTTTGAATATATTTAAGGGCCTGGTCACGCCATTCTCTCGTGCAGGAAAAACAGAAAAAGACTATAGCTAAAGCAAAATTATGCGTGTGAACTGAATTGTAAACTACAATTGGGCGTATTCTTCAGTCTTTCTGCATTAAAAATAAAAGAACAAAACTACACTAGCATATCAATGCCTCAAATGAAGAATAACACAACTCAGTAACTCTGAAAAATACCAGCACAATTCAGAAACCATGACAAACAGCTGCACAACTCGGCACTCTTTGACGAAGATAAGTATAATTTAGCAAGTTCGGACGAAAATAGTATTCGTCACAGAGCGAGATGTGCTTGTATTCGTCCGAATCGACGATATAGTGTATGCATATTTTTTATAATTTTACTTTCTTGGATAGATATACGCGGAATGAGGTTTTATATGCTTTGCTTTTATGCCATTTTTAATGAGCTTAAACTTTAATGGAATATAGAAAGGGAAAGGGATAGAGCTTGATTTTTTTATTCTTATACTGATTGATATTAATATAGGTATATATTTTTTTTTCAAAAGAAAGATAAAGAGTGATTTTATCAATTTAGAAAGAGGCTCAATACTCTCTATCTCTCTCCCTTCGCAATATTCAACTTTATCTTATAGAAATTCGCGAAAGTACAACGATAAATTATAATCACGCATACATACATACATACATACATACATACATACATATAGCTCGATGCTACTTTCTTACGCGCAGGATTTTCTCGAATAATGCCGATCAGCTCCTTCTTGGAATGAAATTTCTCTCTCCTTCCCCTTCCCTTCTCTTTCCTTTTAAGCCTGCCTCGAGTCCTCTTATCGTTTAGTAACGGAAAGCCGATCGTATCAGGCACACATAGATATACCTCGTCGTTTGGTAAAAAGCCTAAGCAAGCTCCCAACGAGCGTATCTAATCTTTCAAAGCAAAATTATATATACATACAGGCGCGTAACCTACTTCTCACAGAAAGGCACTTATATATATCAACTCAAACGTATTATAAAAGTATTTAAAAAAAGAAGAAAAATAATAATAATAATAATAACAAAATTATAAAGAATACGATTAGTTTTGCTGTTGTGTGTAAGTGTATGTGATTGTAGTTTGGAATGTATATGTGTCTAGATACGTAACGAAATACCCTACGTCATCCGAGAGCTGAGGAGTGTCGATGAAATCAAGGAGGGGAGGTAGGAAAGAAAGAGAGAGAGGTTGGCTTACTGTGGGAAGGGCCGAAAATGAAAAAGCGGAAGGAAGGCCGGTTAGAGATGGGAACGGTGAGCGCGAAAATGGGAGTAGCTCAGGTTTTGCAAAGAGAGTCAGTAGCCCTCCTTCTTCGAATTGGATCAGGAAAGAAAGAGGGAGAGAGAGAAGGGTGTGGAATGGAGTGCAGAGATTGGTTGAATATTGGGGGGTCTTATACATGTAGGGGCCTGCAACTCACCTTAGAAACGAGGTAGCTAATACACGTTGTTTTATTTCGACTCAGATGGCTGTTATGTATGTCTATGCTCTCTTGAGATATATGGAGGTATGCTTAGTAAATATTAATTGTCGACGTTGTTGTCTTAATTTTTAAATGTTTTTATTTTAAAATTTCTGCTTGGTACAGATCATGATTTTTAAAATAGTCTTTTGAGTGTCAATACTAGCAAGTGTAACGTTGTTGTAGGTTTTAGAGAGTGCTCTTTTAATATTCAAAAGTCGGTCAAAACTGTTTAAGAATGTAAGAGTGAACAAGTATAAAGAGAGATGACGAAAGGGAAAGAAGGGGAACTATGGTGGTTTTACAGAGATATATATTTACCGTTCGTTTAGTTGTGCATATATAGTGGAGCTCTTAATGAAGTTCATTTTGTTCGGTAAACTTGTAACTAAAGAGGTTATTCTATTCTAACCTCGATTTTTTTTTATAATTACATAATACTTAGGTGTCATAATGAAGTCTTATAAAATAATAGACTTTGAGAGAAGAGAAAAAATATAAGAAATTCGAAGAAATCGATTAAATAAATCCATACAAAGATTTTAATCATAATAATCTTTTCTCAGAATAACTACCACCTGCGCTAACTGCAAAACAGTAAGAGATATAAATGATTGTGGTTAAAACTAGTAGGCAGGTTCTATTTATATGAGACACATCAATTCTAATAATGCTGATTAAACGGATAGAGATTCAACAGAGCATATGACTATAGATAGAAGAAAGAAAACCACTGGTCATATTTTGAGTAGACTGTATCGATCGAAAAGTCCTAGCTTTAGTAAGTAAGAGAAAGAGAGAAAGGACGAAAGTTCGTCCACTTGAGCTTGCGCGTGTAAGCTTACTAGTTGAAGCAGACGACGTCTTCAGAAATTGTCGAAGTTACGTCTTTACTCTCTCTCTCTCTCTCTCGCTCTCTCTCTCTCTCTCTCTCTCTTTATTTCTCTTTCTCCTCTTTCCAACATCTACGACGTTGTGCGCTTACTGGAGCATGAACAGGCGCGCCGACAGACCAAAGCTCTTTCGTAAAGTCTCTTGGCGAGCGAACAGCCGAATGGCAGAGCAGCTGTGTGTTACTGCTTCTCGTCCGTTGCGGCTCTCTCTCTCTCTCTCTCTCGATTGCGTCTTCCGCAACGTTCTTCTTCTTCTATTCCTAACTTTGTCTTTTCTCTGCTTCCTTCTTGCAACTCAACCGAACTCTCGAGTATTGCGCTTTTGATGGTTTTCTTTTAACTTTCTTGGAATATATTTTAAGCTTGGTAGGAAACTACATGTTGATAGTTTTTGAATTTCAATCTATGTCGAGAGGCATTTGAAAAGTTTTAATTGAGATGTTCTACAGTATTGAGTTTGTTATATACCTCATGAACATATTATTTTAAATTAAGAAAATTATTAATGAAAAATAATATAGTTGTGCTTGTGTCAAGACCCTAAAGGGGTATTTTCGGTTTATATTATTTTTTGTCTAAAAAGTAGTCACGTGGTGAGAAAGTGCAGTGGATAACTAATTTTCTCTAAACAGATCTACTTTCAAAGTAGAAATTAAACAACTAAATTTTACTTTTTTTTTCTTATTTCTCATAAACAAAACGAACGATTAGCTTTGAGACTTATCACTGTTGACTTTTTTGTCCTGATAATGTCACTTAACCTAAAAACATTCTACTGCCTAATCCGCTAACACCCAATACGTCAAAGTTAATCCTTATTCAACTTGGTTTTGCTTTGACAGTATTTCATTCATTTTCTTCTTTTTATATCATGAATCGCTGGTCATTGGCTAAGACTTTCTCTCATCTCTCATATTACAAATTCGTTTATTGCAGATTTTTGACGTACATCCAACTAAAAAACGTCAAGTTTAAACGTGTCTTTTTCAAACGTTTTTCACCAAAGCTTATTTCTCTTTTCTTTTTCGCGCGCTACTAGCTCAAAAAGCTTTGTCCCGCTTTTCATCCTTCTCTATACATACTCTCTCTCCCTCTCTGTCCCTCTACTTTACCAAGATTTCTTCGTCTTTCCCTCCGTCATCGCTCTGGTGCTGCTGTACTCGAGCATTTGATATTCATACAATGGAGCGCACAATTGCGCGCGCCATTCAGAAAGAGAAAGAGCTTCAAAGAGCCCAAGCTAATATTTTTTTTCTTTTTCTTTTTTTTAAGTACATCAAAGGCCGTTTCAGCTTCGCTTATTTATTTGAGCGGGCAATCTTGCACGCGCTCTAGGCTGAGAGAGAAAGGAAATCATTTGCGACAGTATATTACTGTGATGATTGATCGTCTTGATGGTGGACGATATCTAGCGCCTCGCACTAACGCCGGAAACTTGAAATAGGTTAGCACAGCTCGAGAAATAAAGAAAAAGAGGAATGAAGTAGAAGGGAGAGTTTAATTGTGACTTTTTGAATATATAATAAACGGGCTCGAGTAGCTACGGAATTGAAAATAACGTTATATATATCGCGGAGTTTTGGATACGGTATAGTAAAAAGCTAAAGCTTCTCTTAGTAAGATTTATGCGCAACAGCTTGTATTTTATTTAAATGTCGATCCACTCGGCTTATATATAAAACTCTTCCTCCCCCGCATTGCTACCACTCGCTGTGGAACTAGAGAGCGTTAAAAAAAGATTTCTCATTCCCAGCTCCCACTTTACCCTTCCTGATACTCAACAGGGCTCTCCCCCTTATACGCTCGAACTTAATTGGGCCACGATGTTGACCTACACAGTCACTCGGTTCTTTTGCTTTCTCTCTCACTCGCTCTCTCTCTCTCTCTCTCTCTTTCCTTTTGCAAAATCTTTATCGATTTTCCGGCTCTCTTGGCGCAGGGCTCGTTTGCAAAACACATGCAAACTTGGTAAAGAAAAAGCAATAGCTACCTCACCTCTCTTCTCTTCTCCCGTGACTGAACCGTGGAAAATAGGACGGTCTGGGTCTAAGAACACACATAGACATATACACACGGACACTCCCCTTTCGTTTTTGCATAGACTTTACTTTATCACAAGAGACGAGCACATATAAACGCATGGAGATTCGTCGTGGTAGTTGGCTGAGCAGGCCGATTTCCGGACCTTAGGGTCGGGTAAAGGAAATTGCACGCTTTGCGCGAGGCGGCTTCTACTGCTGTTGCTGCTAGTACTACTACTACTAATACTACTACTATGCGGGGCATAGTTTCGTCGCTCTGAGATGCCTCGCATCCTGTCCCCCTATCTTCACCTCTTCTCTCGTACTTGCTGCCTAACTGCCTTCCTCTATCCAACCAGATAACCGTTGATAGCTCCTCTACGTACTCCTTGTAGCTCTTTCGCTCACATACAACGTTACATTGTAGTGCTAGATACTATATAGTGTATGTATATATAGGAAGTATGTGAGTATGTTTTTGTATATTCATAAATCGCGGCGTCATCGTGCTTGGCCTCATCGCGAGATTGCAGAGCGAAAATGTGAAAAGTAGATCGGGTGTATGAACTCATTCGAAGCGTTATTACAAACTGATCAAAAGATAATATGGTTCTTTATTACCAAATTGAAGATCAAGCAACATTTGATCTATGCTGTTTCTTTTTCATTATCATGACTATGCTCAAATGAGCTTTGAACTATGTTGCCAGATAAACTTTCTTTAAATTTAGTCAATAATGTAAATTTATGTTTATTTATGAAAAATTTAAAGCGTATGATAAAACATTGTTTTGTTAATTTAGACTTTCTTAGGGAAGTTATAATAATAATGATTGAAGGCATTGCTGTGAATAACATAAATATTATTGAATAAGTTGATTGATTTAACTTGATTAATTCATTTCACGCGCTTGTATTTTTAATTGACACATACTGAATATTTATTTTTGACTGAAATAACATTTGTGTTTTGATTGTTTGGAAATAACGGGTTGATTCGATGTTAATTGATAATTGATAATGTCAACAATTTGTTGAGTTACCGAAAATCGTTTGTAAGCTCAATTAAAATATTATTCAGATCGAACTTTAAAGACTGTTGACATATCAAACACAGAATCTCAATGACGTAACAGTACACCGTCTATATTGCATACTCCTTGTAATATCCTAAGTCAGGTAGGTAGTATCTCTCATTCCAGTTTACCATCATCCTCTAGCAAAACAAATCCAAGATGCATACCAACTACATCCCATCTGTTTGTGAACAAACAGTCATACAACTAATTCCAAAATGCTTAAGGCAAACTCTCAACATCGTGAACAACGTGATAAGTAATATTTTGTTCGTTCGATAAAGTATGCGTATGTTAATAATAATAATAATAATACCCCGTTACTATTTGCAGTGCTTGATTGTGGTTAATGATAGTCCTGAAATGATTATAAAATGTCGGAAACTGCACGACGTTATTTGTCCCCAATAACTTATATTTCGAGAGAAGTTTGTTCTACCACCAATGAACGTGCTATGTTTGACATTTGTTGTGCTAAAATCGCCCTGCTGCCACACCCTATCGTTATTCACTATCTATGATGACACGTACGCGCTGCGATAATTCAACCTTTTAAATTTTTGTCATGTTGGCGATTTCGATCTTCCTATACCCATTATCCTATGTATTAACGTCATGTTTTCTAAAATACCTGGTGTATATCAGCAATTCCGATGCGAGAGCTTGTTTCTCGGTATTTATTGACGAGGAAAACTCAAACCACAATAGTTACGCAATTATCAAGGTGCAACTTCCAATGTGGATAATTTACGCTTTATCAACTTCGACAAAAACAGTTTACTCAAAAAACCATCTACAACACACAAAAGATAATTATTCGAACGGATAATGCAATTTCTCAACTATTTTTAATTCACTTATAAAAATTTCAAAACTATTAAAAAATAATTAAAATATTAGGTGTCTAATATAGAATGGTTACTTTAAACCTTTTTTCTCTTAGGAGATTCAGGCTTATAGGAGAAAGGAAATGGCGGATTAACTGCAAACCTTTTGCTTAACTGTTTAAATCCTATATCGAACATCGATTAAAACTGTAGATGCTTTACAACCGGTCGAAAGCGCATGAATGAGCGAATAGAATTCATTACCTGCATGAGCAGCCAGGGTAAATGCATCCACGCGCCCTTTGTCTATGTGCTCGCGTTAAGCAAACTTGACGATAAGATAGATGAAGGGACTAGAGAGATTGAGAAGCTAGTTTGGTTATTATATGATTGAAACTTTTTAAAATATATATAACACAAATTAAGATTTGAAAATATGAACAAATGCTAAATTCTGTATTTTTGTCGTGATATAAAAAACATTTGATAAAAATTATACATTTTAGACAAATAATTTAAAATAGATTTTATTATGTAAGTTTATGTTCAATACAGAGTTTAAATTAAACCTTTTTAGTTAATCTTACAGTATTTCACTAATATAATTAATGCAATAGTGCAAAAAATTTATTTTATGATAGGATGCAACGAAATAATTAAAACCGAGAACTAACAATTTACACTCTATGTGTTAATTTCACTACTTCTGTTAAAAAAAAATTTTTTGTCAAGTGATTCTAAACTTTTCTACAGCCAGCTTGTTTTACGTCAAAATTATCATTTACTTATATCTAAAACAAACGAAACGTTCTTCGTCGCGTTTTAGCACAAATATATCGATAGGTGTAGTTAGCTACTGCAAATATTGAGCCATAGAAGCCGGCATTACCATTAAACAAGACAATGTAGTTAACAGAAAAAGAATACGATGACAGCGTCGAGCCAGGTCGTTTCGATGTTGACGTGGAACACGTGCAGACTACGTAAAAAAAGTATTTCTCGCTGAAATATGTATTTTTGAAGAGACAAGTAAACTGACAAAGCCAATGGGGAAAGATAAATAGGCACAAAGAAGAAGGCGTTGCATTAGGCCAGCTCACTGGTAGCAGTCAATGGCATTGATATTCGCAAAGTGCGTCTATGCTCAAATTCAATTTTGTGCTTGGCTTGGAATTTCTTTTCCAACCACTAATTGTCCCTTTTTTCTATGTACAAATGTTAGCTATTTTGGTTATGGCACTCCTACTAAAAATTATAAAATCATTACAATTTTTTTAATTAACAAAATTTTATCGCTTGCGGAAAAGCAATTTTATGCCATGCGACATCTAGCGTCAAAATACGGATACTTCATTGTCTTAAAATTATTTAAAACTATTCAAATTATATAACTTAATGTAAGCAACGCAAATTCTTTAGAATAATTTCACTATAAATTATATTTTTTGCTTCCCTTTACACGGAAAATGGACTAGTACCTGTTTTGACATGCTTCGCGAAATCACAGCAGGTGGTGCATCCGCTTTAACGTTTACTTCCTATGAACCAACACGCACCCTTTGCATTTTATAAATGCAATTTCATCATTTTGTTTACCTATTTTTATTAATTCTAAAATAGCATATAGAACTAGATTTAAACGACAAGACTAAATCAGAAGGAGAAGTTTTACTCGTAGATCTTCTATCAAGCAGGCCCTTTAGCTCGATGAAGTCGTATTCAAATCTAGACGTTTTTCCCCAGGCGATACTTCCAACGTCCGTCGCTTGGCAATTGCTATTCTAATTCTATTGCCGCGTCCGTACGGGTCGACTGCTTGTAATGGCCGTGAGAACGTCTTACGTTGCTCCTCTTGCGTCCACCATCGTCGTCGTCGTCGACGCCCACGTCTTCTCCGATGCTGACGTAATTTCGACGCTTGCTACTATATAGCAGTGAAGCTATATGCCATCAGTAAACTTGGCCAAGTATCATGTATTTACTCTTTCTCTCTACTACCGATTTTTCCGAGATTTTTCGAGAGTAATTTTTTTTTCTCTTGAGCATACTTATATTAGTCCCGGGACTGTTGAGTACGCTTTACGGCTTTCATGTTTGACTTTCCGACTTGCCGAGGAATGATAGTCTTTCTTGCAAGTTTGGGAGGTAGTTTTTTAATTTGAATTTTGGTTGTGTTGGTGCTACGCTGTAGAAACTAAGATTTATGCGTGTTGTTTTCTTATTTATGAAACTTTACCCGAGTGACCTAATTTGACGGTTAAGAAGAAAACTGCGGTAAAGTATATAAATTTACGTTGATATTTTTTAAATCAAAATTCATTTAAAGTATCGGGTAAACACATAATCATTAATCTTCATCTTTGTAAAGTTTGAAATTAAACTACACTGAATTTAATCCAAATTGTGGAAACCAATTGATCATATGTCAGGCACATGTGACTGAGGAATTCGTTAATGGCACTAATTAACGCTTAAATTTCCCTGGAGACGTAACGTGTAGAGTTTGTGCTTTGTTAGATTATCACTAGTTTATTGTGTTGGTCTTATCATGCAATATACGAGCAAAAATAATGAAAAATCTAATCTTTCTGATAAGAGCTGTGACATAAGTGTGTATTGTTGTAGGCTTGTAGGTGACGAGGAGTGACAATAAAAACTTTTTATGAGGCATAAATGTTCAAAAAAATAATTGAAGTCAGTTTTTAAAAGTTCTTTTTAGTTATTTCCTTTCGTAAAAAAAAAATGTTTTATACAATATTTTTTTACATTTATATTGCACAATCATAGAATATTTTTCTGTCTTAAAAAATGTTTATAAAAAATGTTTGTAATTTTACATTACTAAAATTTGCTTGTGCAACAAAGAACATTCATTTCATCAACAACTTTGCTAAAACGACATTCTCAGTTGAGTTGTAATACTTTTAATCTTTAAGATTTAAAAGCGTTTTACATCTTATGAATAGTTAAATTTCCGTGCACTTTATGTTGAACACATTTGGCAAAGTTTTATTTTTATTAAAAATACTACCAAAAACTGTCTTAAAATTAAAATCTCAATTAGATTTTCGACAGTATAATCTAAAGATTTTTCAGTGTTCCACTTTCTTGTAAAATACACGAATGAAACATGTCCAGACTCTTAAACTAAAACTGACCTTTTTTAAGTAGTTTTAACATCTAAAGAACTCAACACTTTTCTTACACAGTAGTTCACATGATTTTATTTTACGAGAAAATAAAGTTTAACTTTTAAATTTACGTTTTACTATTTACTTTCAAAGTCGGTTTAATTCCTTAACAGAAAATATCCAAATTTTGTTATTTTTACATCTAAGATTAAAGTTAAACAAAAAAAAAAAGATAGACCAGTACACACTTTATTCACCTAACCTCTCATATTTCATCCTATCATTTATATTATTTCCATCCTACTAAACTACAAACTTCTCTCTCTTTCTCTTCATTCCAATTAACAAAATCCCATAACCAGATCATACATTAACTCATCCAGATTAACCACAAAACCCTTAACAATCCCTCCAATCGTAATCATCTATAAAAAAGTATACATACCCAGTACGCTTGGTCAGCAAAAAAAAAAAAAAAAAAAAAAATATTCATCCTGCCGGAATCGTAATTATCAGTATCTACGGGCCTCTCTCGAGTAGTCTCTTTATAATATACACAGTGCAGTAAGCAAGAGAAAGAGCCTCGGCTTGCACATAAATTCAATTATATCTCGAGAATGAACGCGAGTGGTGGAGAGGAATAGTGGAAGCGGGGGTGGAGGAGGTAGCAGCTGTTCTCTCTCTTTCCTTCTCTCTCTGCTCGACGTATTTAGACTCTAGCTTTTATTTTTCCTATATGTAACTGAGGAAGAGAGAGAGAGAGAGAGAGAGAGAGAGAGAAAGAAGGAGAAAAAAAGTCTGCTGTGAATATCTAATAATACGGGCTTGGCAGTAGAGGTGGTGGTAGCGTACATAGCTAGCTGATATACATATATATGTGTGTGACCGTGTGCGCATGGTATGTGCGCGGCACTGCTCTATGTCCGTGGGTGGGCTACAGCGCCAATGTGCTCTTCCTCGCGAAGCCGCCGGCTTTTCACCCCGCACATACATACATATACACATTCGCACCTACGCATCATCTCACCGTCTTTAACATATAATATACTCTACTCTGCTCTCTCTCTTTCTCTTTCTCGCTGTTGAGTATATGTTCATTGGGAGTCGCCCACGATGCGCAAATAGCCACGCACTTATATATGCGCAGGTGTCATTAGGAGTATATCTACGAAGCGACTCGTTATATGTAGCGCTATTGCGTTATCGGGAATTTCGCGTTGATGATGCAATATGCTGCTACTACTACTACTACTATTGCAACTACTTGTCTGCAGTATGAGAGCAAATGAATTCTATGAAACGCTGGATATGTCTACGTAATATGTTGGATGTTGATGGATGTCAAGATGATGCGTGTGTGAATGCATGGATTAGTTCAAGTTAAGAGATAAATTAATACCTTCTTTTTTTTCTCTATGCTGAATTAAGAAATAGGTTACAATTGTTACCCATTAATAAAATACAAAATTAATATTTTTTATTGAACTATAATTATTCACTTAAATTATTTATCTGAATTTTCAACTGTCATATAAAAAATACGATTGCATCGTAAGCTGAGAATCAAAACTTGAGCATTTGAAAACTTTGCAAAAATAAAAGAAAAGAAAGAAATGAAAAAAAAAAAAAAACAGAGTCGCGTAAAAACAAGAGACAAAGTTTCGCCAGATGTATGCGAATACAAATGTTCAAGATCAGTGCTGCTAGTTTATTTTCATTTATACACCAATACCAAGTCCACACGTACTTGTGTACATATACCGAAAGTGTTCCAATACTTCTAGACCTCGTTCGACGGACAAAAATATAAGGGTATGCAACTGGGTAAATAAAGGCAATGCTAGCAATTTTCAGTGCACCATTTTACGGAAGTCTTTCGTATAGGAGATAGGGGCAGTCTCGGACTTACCGAAACTCCATTACCAAAGTTGAGTGGGGAAATTTGAAAGAGAGGTAGGGAGAAGACATTGGTGGGCCTTGCGAATTGAAACGAATCGTCCGGGCCCGCCTCTTTCCCTACATTGCTCGAAGGTTCTCTTCATGGTAGAACACCGTACGCTGCTGTGATTTATGCGGCTCGCCAGATAAATGGATTGATGAAACTTTTACATAAGTTGCTCGGCCCAACTACTACGCCTTTGCGCGCGCGACGATCTTGTCTTTCTTCTTACGCTTATACCCTTACCTCCTTTTTTCTCTTCCCTCAAGCTGACGTTCGATGCGGCGTAAACTACGTTAAGCTTGGAGTTTGTGGTAAACTTTTCTTGAAGGGAGAGAATCGCGTGTGTGGTGTGAAGGGAAAAATGTGTAAAGATTTTTTGTTATCTTTGTGTTACTTGATATTTGAGCTACGATTTTTTTTTTTTTTTTTGGAGATTTGTATGAAGTTGAATCATTTTTTGTAAAGAGGGTAGATAGGGTGTGTGTTGATACGAGTTTTGACTTTTTAGAAATTTATGTGGATATGGATGAGTTAATAAAAATTTACTGAAAGATAAGACTCTTGGAAACTTGAATTGAATGTGGTTTTTAGGGAATTGGATTATTTTTTGACAAAATCTTTAAAATTGAATTAAAATTGGAATAAAAAAAGATTATAACATTTAGACCTTTAAAATATGATTAAATAATAATCTTGTTACTTTGTAATAATTCAACATACGATGCATGTTAAGTAATCAACTTAAATTATAATTCAAATTCATAAACAGAATATATAATTAATTTTCCATTCTGATTAATTGCTGAAAATAATTTTATCAACATTCAAATTATTGATTTGCATCTTTTGTAAGCTTTTCAAATGACCTGCATACATCAATCTGTATAATTCTTCAAATCGATACGTAATCATACAATTTTGCAACTTGAAAATTCATTAATTTTATTAATTTATAACATACTGCAATAAAGCTATGAGGATTCATTCCATTGATATATCGTATTATTACATTTTCGAGAAAGATGGGATAACGAGTAGCAGCAGCATCCGAAAAGTCAAACTCTCTCTCTCTTTCTCTCTTACCATTACAGTAAATTCAATCGAATGAAATTTTGCATACCAAATGGCGCTCTAGCGCATTAAATCTTTAGCCAACTAAATAATCATTGCAAATCGTCGACTACAACACCAATCTGCATCTCTTCTTTCTTTCTCTCTCCCTCTCTCTCTCTTTCCATATAATAGTCGACACAATTACGGAAAATTCATTTCTCATCGCGACATATATCCGCGTTCCTAGTGCACAATCGGCCTTCCATACATAAAAGAACAAACAACATATCTCAGTAGCATCGAGTATATATTGGCCGATTAATTTTGAAACACCGCTTTTCCTAAACCCCATCATAGACTCTCTCTCTCAACTTCACCAAGTTATACCACTTCCGCGCACGTTCTCTCCTGCTACCAAGATAAAGCGAGAAAAACGAAGGAGGTAAAGAAAAGAAAAAGAGAAGGCGGAGAAGGAGAAGGCGTTACGCAAGGTGCATGCGTATACGTTTATATATATATATCGGATCGCCTAGTGTATAATGTCTCTCCCTTGTTGCAACTAGACCGTGAAGTCTAGCCAGCGATCGGATCGTTTTCTTTTTCTCTCTCTCACTCGTGTATAAGCTATGCTCGTAAAAGTAGTATTTGCGCACAAAGACCCCTCCTACCAAACCTTCTCTATTTTATCCTGTCCAGTAACACCGGACCTGCACCTTATTAATCCCCTGTCTCTTGCTGTCTCTCTCTCTCTCTCTCTCTCTCTCTCTCTCTCTTCCCTTTAAAACCACTCTCCTTTCCAAACCACTTTACACTGAGAGCTTGGCTCTAGTTCCTTTGTCAAGCTTTTACGACCGCGGACACCACTTTCGATTTTTGTTTATTTCCTTCTCTTCTGTTTTCTCATGTTGTTACTATTGCTACTACTACCCATACTTGCGCGTCTATTCTAAATGACTTTTATATACTGAATACAATCGGTGCATGATAAATGTGTATT
>JAPYZE010004309.1:0-11233 GCA_030522805.1 Leptomastidea abnormis
ATATTTTAAACGAGGATCCGAGTCATGAGGCATACGATATTATAAGAGAATTAAACTATGTAATAAAAAGTATAAGTAAGGTCTGCGAATAAATAAATAATTAATTAATTAATTAATTTTGGAACAATTTGTTAAGTTAAACATAGAGTGTGTTCATTCAAAAATATGTTATGTGTTAATTGAAAAATTTATGTAATAATTTTGTATCTAGTTTTTAAGTTTTATTCTTTAATCTTATGTAAACTGAGTCCGTTTTCTGGGCCAATAGGCTGAAAACTAATAAATAAAAAATAAAAAAAAAAAAAATATATATATATTGTTATGATAAATCCAATCCCCTATTAATCCTATTATAAAAGGAAGATGAGCCGTAGAGCGCATTGTCAGCGCTTATTGGCCGATTTTAAAATGTAGTCATTTGTCGTGTTTAGGATTCGAAGTTAATGCATCTGCGCGTTTGAAATCCTAGAAGGTAGTTAGTAAGTTTGGTAATTTCAAGACAATTTTTGAGCTAATATTTATTTTTACAAGTGGCTATAATACTAGCATAACATTTTCTACAAGTCTTCCCCTTAATAAAGCGGTTTAAACTAAATTTTTTAATGCAAAATTAAATTTAACATCAAAAAATATTTGCGCGTTCTTTATGTATCGCAAAAAAGTAGCATTATACATACTTACAATGATAAAAAAAATTAATTTTAAGCATGAAATTACAAAAAAATATATTAATTTTTTTACGAATAAGTTAAGTACCCTTCACAAGAAAATAATATCTACTAACCTTTTGAAAATTATTTAATCTTAAATTTTTTCATAAAAGATCTTTCCTAAATTATTTACCTTTTTAACAAGAATTGTAACTGATCCAATTAAATTTTATCTTAAAAAATTATTAATATATAAATCTCAAAAAATATTCTCTGCTAATATATGTTATATGTTGCAATCACAAAACTGTGTAGCACTAATAAATTTAACTCATGTAACTTTAACAATGCTAATTTAAACCATGTATCAATACAATTTTATCATCTCATTAGAGCTCATCAAACGTAAGATTCTGTACATTGATATAAAAATATTTTGTTTTAATATGTACATAACATTTTTTCTTAACTATTATTTGAATTGGTATTATTATTGTTTTTACATAGAAAAAGAATCTTAGCCAAGTTTGACATATTCATCTTACATGTCTGCTCAATATTTTCTATAAAAATTTATGTACCTCTGTAAAAAGAAAGTTTTATCTATTTTATAAAGCTATTAAAAACTGTATATTATTTTACAAAAACCTGTCGATAACTAATCTTATTCAGCAGTATTGAGTACAGATGCAGCAAATATTTGTTGCAGAATACGTGGTATATTTTTCAAATCCATGCATACAAATGCTGCACCAGAAGGCATTTTTTTCGTCAATCTATAAGAATTCATATTTAGATGTAGAAATTAACATATTTTAATTGAGTAATCTAAATAAATTTTTTAAATCCTTATTCATAATTATTTATAACTTTACCTTACAGCTTGATCTCCTAAGGAGCCAATAAATATGGCGTAGGCCTTTACATCTGATTTGGATGTTAAAATTTTAGTAAATAATTCTGGTTTGATTCCATACCGTTCTAAATTTGCATCTGAAAAAACAACTACAATACTTTCATCAGAATCTTGTTGAGCCAACGTAGATATTGCATGTTTAGTAGATTCTAAAGTATTGTCACCAGCAAGACAAAATTGAGCATGTGCATGCATTTTCTGAAAATTTTTAAAAATAAGTATTGTAGTAATTTATTTAATTTTTGAGTAAAAAAATTTAATGATCAAGAATAAATAAAATTAAAAAGTGTGCAAGTATTTGTATTTTAGCATAAATTTCTAACTTGAATTTTCAACTCGTCATTATTGATAATACATTTAAATCGTTTAGATTAATAATAATTTTATCGTATCATCGAAAAAATAAGAAAACCATTATGTTGTGCATTAAGATGTCGTGTTTCTGTGTTATAAAATAAAATATAATTTTGAAACTAAAAATTTAACAGTAAATTATGCAGCAAGAGACAGAACTTGACTATTTATTCCAAGAATGATATGAAGTTGACTGCACGAGCAAAGCAAGAATTGACCAAAAATGATGTAACTAGTTGTTAGGAGTGCAAAATACTCATTTTGACTAGTACTTAAAGCTGGTCTATCATGCAGAACCCAAAAGCGCACTGTTCAAATATGAGCTACTATTCGTAAAACAAACGTTAAAAAATAAAGTGCAAAAATGAAAAAATGGCGCTAAAAGATCGAGTTTATCGACAGAAACGTCATATTATAAAAATTAACTTCTTTTCACAAGTACATAACCCATAAGTTTCGTTGGATTCCATATTTCCGTTCAAAAATAATTCTCAAATTTTAATCATGCCCCGTTTTAATCAAGCCTCGGTCTCTCCTTTATGGTTTAAACAATAAGTAATTACCGTTTTTTTTAGCAGATTGATATATTTATGTACTTATAATAACATTTTTAATAAAGTAATTCTTTAAATTTATATAAAAGTTTTCTTATTTTTGTCCCTGTTTCACGAGTAACTTTTACACCCAATTTTGTGTAATTTTTGTATAAATGCGATAAACTAAGACAAATTTTGTGTTCATTTTGTGTAGTGACATGTGGTTGATTTAAAAGGTGAAAAATAACACAAAATACTGTGTGAATTTATCTATACAAAAAGTTGTGTTTGGAATAAATATTAACACAAATTTTGTATAAATTTTTGTCTGTGATTTTAACCGTGCACTACCTTCCACTAATTATAAAAAAAATATTAAAAACATACCTTAATCACTTCTAATCTTTCTTTATTATCTTTTGGGGGTCGAGTAGAATTAACAAATAAAATATTATAATCATCTCCTGAATGGCCAATAATATCATATTTAATTTTACTCTCATATCCGCTAAAAGCTTCCATCACCATAATGCAAGCTTCCATTTCTCTATCTAATCGTCCATCGTAACTATTAAATCTGTACATGCTACCAGATACATCAACCACAAGTTTTAAATGTTTAGGTTTTAATTGTGGTGCTCCTATTTCTGATTCTTGATCCGACCTGCGTTTATATATTGTTTTTTCGCCGGTTATTCCTTCTACTAATTTTGTATCATCTAATTCTCCTGATGTTTGATGTCTACACCACATGCGTTCATTATTTTTTGTTTGCAAAGATCCTAAAATTATGCGTAATTTTTTAACTTCTTTTTCAACAGCATTACTAAATTGGCTATATAATTTATGGTCATATTCGCTCATGCTTATGTCTTTTAATCTTTGTTTAAATGCTTTTAAACCCATTTCTCTGGCTGCTTTCTTAACATGATCAGGGACAGCATTTTTTTCTTCATCACTCAGTTGAAAAACAGTGTGACCAGCATCCAAGCGATATGGTCCACCTTTTCCACCTAACCCTGCAGTATCTCGCCCTAAACAATATAACAAAGTATAATTAGAATATTGTATTTACTTGTAATCTTTATGAGTCCTCATTTACACATTTTTAAAATATTTAAAAACATACCGCCAGTGCCACCAGCCCAAGTATTGCCTCCAACATGAGGCTGATTATTAGGATCTACCTTTCCATGTTTCGGATTGCTTACATCAAGTCCTGAATATCGTTCTTTCGTAATTTGTAATTTTTCATTTTTGAAACCTAATGTTTTCTTCCAATCTCCAAAAGAACTTTCAATATTTGCTGATAAAGTTTCCCATAATCTCAAACATCCACTAACGTCCACTGTTATTAAATCTTGTTTTGATGTTGATGCAATGTATAATGGAAGTTTTTCACCATATAGCCATTGAATCATTGGTGATATTTTGGAAGGTCTGTTCAAATAATTAAAATGTTAAAATTAATGAAAATTTTATTTATTGCATTATTTATCATTTTTATCATTTATATCATCAATTATTAATTTTATTATTTATAATTTATTATTCAACTACATAACATATAAAAAAAATAAAAAAATCAAGCATTTTTATTCTCTATAAGACGGATTTTGTTTTAAAAAAATACTGATTGTTAATTTATGTAAATTGCATTTAAAGCAATTTTTTGAAAATTTAAAATAAAAAACTGCTGCTAATTATGTGGCAGGAAATTTCTTTAAATAAATATTTATTTCATATGAATTTAAAAAATTTTTTTTATAAAATTATATTTTAAAAAGTTGGACATTTTTTATCAAAAATAGATAATATCAAAAAGATTTTTTTATAAATTTTTAAATTTATATCTTTTGAAATAATCAAATTACAACACATTTAACACATTTCACTCTTATAATAAATGGAAAATTTCATAACTACAAAAAACTAAAAAAAAGAAATTGAAGATTTTTTTTCTCTAAAAGATGCATTTTGTCGGAAAAAAAAATATTAATTTTTAGTATGTTAAAATCGCAAAAAACCAATTTTCCGAAAACTAAAAGTGAAAAAAAACAATTAAAGATCACTAAAAAAAATTTTTTCCCAAATTCCTTTTTAAAAAACGAATAAAATTTACTCTGTTCGGTCGAAATCGAAAAATGGGAACATACTTTTTTTTGTATTAAAAAAAACGGATACATACAGCCATTTACTCTTCGAGAAATTACTATTAAAATAACTATTTTTGAAATAATAATAATAATAATTTTGTTTAAAGTATATGTCATTTAATAAAATATTGGGAATTTCCTAATTAAAATTAATTTTTTATGAAACACAATTTTATTATTTTCATTACAACTAAAGTTTTAGAGACATAACTTAGTTACACAAATGATAAAGCTAATTTACCACTTATTAAAAAAAGCTAAAGAGCCCCATAAAGTACAACACTTATATTTTGTAGTAGGATATCGGCGCATGAAGCGAATGCTAGCCGATAGCAAATGGTTTCTAGAAAAATATCATACACAGGATTTTTACTTAAAAAAAACACGTGGCGATTTTTGCAGAAGCTCAAAAAATGCAGCGCGTTGTGCCAAATAAAGACTTCCACAGATTTTAAGCGAAAAAAAAGCTGCTGATTATATGTGTAATAAATATAGATAGTGTATTTCGCATTT
This sequence comes from Leptomastidea abnormis, assembly GCA_030522805.1. Lineage (NCBI taxonomy): Eukaryota > Metazoa > Arthropoda > Insecta > Hymenoptera > Encyrtidae > Leptomastidea > Leptomastidea abnormis. Next base: position 5,126 of record JAPYZE010004309.1, read on the forward strand.
AAAGTCACACACACAGCCTGGCTTAATAGCAAAAGCAACGATTTTAACTTATAGATCAGTGAGATCGATTCACAGTCCTAAAAACAAACAACGGGTATACAATTACAACTACTTTTACATACTATGTACTACTATTGTACAACTATATAAGTACTACATATATAACACGGCATACATATATACAGGTTTATAGTAACATTAGTAGACAATGTACAACATCATACAAGACGTCGTCTTCATTCGCTGTTTCTGTCTATATTGATTGTCGTACTACTTATATGCTTAAATGCATACCTTGTTATTTATGTAGTATATAGTGTACCCTACTAATAAACCTCAGATGAGATCTCAGATAAGATCTTATCTTAAGTTTTCTTTCTGGAAACCGTTTAAAATCTAATAAGGAACAATTTTAATCATTTTTTTAAATTTTAGAACTTGGAAAAAATTTTTAAAAAAAATATTTAAAAAATTTTCAAAATTTAAAAGATTTTAAAATTTTTTTAAATTTTTTTAAGTTTGAAGATTTAAAAACTGTTTAAAATTATTCTTTAAGTGATTCTAAGCGGTTTCTTAAGTGCTCCGCGATGGAATCGCAATGCAAAACTTGACGTGAACAAACTGCAATTCCATCGCAGAGCAGACTACATAACCTCACTTTCGTGCGTCCACGGACCCCTCGGGAGATAAATCACCATCGCATTTAAAAACGCAACATTTTAGCCCCATGAAAAAATTTATACTTATAGCTGAATATATTTTTATGAGACTTGTCAATCTCAGTTTTCCGGAAACCGATCACTTTATGAGAAAAAAATTAATAACTAAATCTTTCCATGCTAATTTCAACATTTTCCTTGGTTGTCCGCCATTTTTCGATATCTATAGCTAAGCAGGTATATTGCCAATAGTAGCACGAATAAAAGTATAGAAATATGGCGCTTGCTTCCTTTATCTAAAGGATATAACAATATACTACAATATTGAATAGTTAAAAAAAATATTTAAAACGTTTGAGCTTTAAAAATATGTAGCACGTACGTAAATTCTCTAGTGTAACCAAAACTTTAAACACATCTTTCTTAAAAGTGCATATTAAAAATCAGTAGGCACTCTAGCTTATTCAAATTTTGAACGACTGACTGTTTTTTTTTTTTTTAATAACTGTTATGAAAATATTTAGCAAAATATACGTAAAGATTTTTTTAAAGGTTAATATCACGATCGATTTAAGTGACGAAATTAAGGCGAAAAATCTATCAAAAATGTATTTTTACTTTATATTAATGCAATCTGACAAAAAATACATATCTTTTTTTAACGGCTTTGTATTTCGCTAGATTTTAAACTCAAACTAAATTTTTGCCGGAATTTTCCAAATTTTATTAATTTTAAGTTATAATTTTCACCGCGTGATCATCAATTATCGAGGCATTTCCGTAAATGTATCATAAATCCGCTATTTTTCAGTAGATAAAAAAATTGAAATTTTTTTGACAGTTAATATAAAAATGTTCCGAAAAACCTTCATTTTATGATTTTTAAAGTGGTGTAATCCTTTAATTCCATTTGTTTTACTTAAATTATGATATTATTAAAGTATTCTCTGTTTTATTACAAATGTGAAAACATGGCCTTAAATTTGGTGTATTAAATTACTTTGCTTGTGTACAAACTTTTTGTCTAGATATTTATATTGTAAATAATAATTATAAATTAAAAACTACTGGTAAAACGAATAATATAAAAAATTAGTTAATTTTATAATATGTTGATCATATTAAATTTATTTTGAACTATACATTAAAAAAGTACTTCTGTAATTACTTACGCAGTAACTGGAACGTAGCGCAGTGTTCTTGCAATAGGATCTGTTATTTCTAAATAGGCGTACACGTTTGATATTTTTTTTTCTTCGGGATAAGCTGAAGCGGGAACATTTGATGCAGATACGGTTCTAATAATTTGGCCTTGTGGTAATACTACTGGTTTAGAATAGCTGTGAACTGGTCGATTTCGTGGAAAGTAAAAAACTTCTGATACATTTTCTAGTTCAGGAAAACCTAATATAAGACTAGCATACGTGTTGTCTGTAGCTACAATTCTATTTGGAGAACTTATTGTTTGGTTTAATATTGTACTCAATATTTTATCTTCTACATTGTTTCCATTACTTGTCAAAAAAGATCCTAAATTGTCAATCCTTGTATCATTTTTAAGAATTTTTTTCAAAATATTTGGACAAGGAATTGAAGTATTTTTTTGTAAAATATATTCTTCTTGTGAATCATTCTGTATTAACCATCTATCAGCTGAAGTAAGAAGTATCGAATCTATTTTGAAAGGAGTTACAATAGTAAATTCCTTCATTATATTTAAATCTATAACTTTTATTTTATTGCTGTTAATACTATATAAAACCATTTGATTATTCAACTTAATTAAATCTGTTTTCAATTTCCATTTTACGTTTCGGTTGCTTAAAACTTGTGACATTTTATCGCTTGCAGAGTCAAATACAGATGACGATTGTATTGAGTATGCAGTATTTTCCAAAGGATCTATTTGAAAAAATACATTTGTCTGAAAAAAACAATATTGAGAAAATATTATTTAAGTATAATATAATTAATTTAATATTACATGTTTATTTTAATACCATGCTTTCGTGTACAATAATATTTCCATTTTTATCGTAGGTGACGGTAAAATCAGATTCATCTATTTTAATTGGTTGATTTAATAAGGTGCCAATCTTAATTTGCTTTGCATTTTTGGAATCTAAACTAGTAGTGTATAAACAAAGTGGATTAAGAGTAAGCACAAGTATTTTATCATCAGTTCCATCACTTTTAATTCCAGAATCTACACATAATGCAGTTGCTATACTATTTTCCTCAAGAGGTAAATTCCAGTAATTTTTCATTTCTGTAAACCAGTTTACTCTCGTTTCTATTTTTTCTAAATCAACAGTTTTTTGTGGTAGATTAGATATATATTTATGTTTTAGTAGTTTTTCTTGAACCGCCAATTCTTTAAATGAATCATCAGAGGACCAAGATCCACATGATTTCAAATCAGGTAAAGGAATACTGAAAAGGTAATAAAAAAAGAAACTGTTTTTTAAGCGATTTATTTGTAAAAATACATAATTTATCATACCAATTTTCTTACTTTCTAGCTAAAGCTACATTTGCAATGCTACCATTTATAGGTATCCCATGTTTATTCAGAACCTGAATAAGAGTATCAAATATTTCTGGAGAGTATTGATCAAAATCGAAAACATTCTTAACTACAGAAGCCAACGGTTCATCAGGAAATGTCTGTAATCACATATTATGATATTAATAAAAAATATTTTAATTTTATTATTAGCTTAGAAAGTACTAATCAAAACATCTTACTTGTAAATGCTTTACAATATTTACAACTTCTCGTGTTGAATAGGGATAAGAAACTAAGCCTTGATCAGACATGTTCCTTAATTCACCAAAAGCTCTAACAAGTTTGTGAAAGATTTTCTCATCAACATCTGGGCCATATTGTTTTAATAAATGAATTTCATTTTCAAAACTAGGATTATCAACTGAGTGCGTACTAAACAAATCTCCAATAGCACCAAAGAAGTCGTTTCCTAAAAATGGAAATCCTGGCCTATTTGCTAAAATAATCATCCTAAAGTCCGGGTGCATTAATATCATGTTATCATTACGATGATTGCCGTGTAACTTAGATACGATTCGTCTTCCATCAGACAGAATCATTTCTCCAGATTCAACCAGAGTCTAAATATTGAAAATCGAACATTAAAGATTGATATTCACATTAAATATTTTAATTAAAATTGAGTAAAGATACCTTCAAAATACAGGTCACGTGAGTAGGAGCCTTATCAGCTTCATCTATAACAAGAACATGACCTAATTTTACTGCCTGAACCAATGGAGAATCTTCGTACACAACGATGCCGTCTTTCACCATTGTTTGTACAGTTAACGTCTGAACAGTTGTATCTCGGTGTAATTGTATATATTCTCGAGGTCTTTTAAGCAAATAAAGTAATCTATCAACAATTTTATTCTTTCCAACACCTTGATTACCTACCAGAAGAATATTTTGCCCAAGAGTAAAATCTTTTATAAGATTTTCTAGCAAAACTAAATGTTGCGGAACATCATAAAATAAAACATCAGGAATTTTAGTCATCGTAGATGTCTTATGACGTTCAACAGTGGTATTTCCAATGGTAACAGTATCTTCATTGACAACACATTGTATATCAGTCGGAGGATTAGCTTTAGGAAGAATATTAAATTTTTTTAAAGAATTTTCGAGAGATTGTTTTGTGATAGCAGGTAGAAATCTTGCAAGACATGCTTGACAAACAGCCGCATGGACATCATCTTCCGGAAATTTATGAATTTTTTCTGCTATTCTTAACAATTGTCTGGTACTTAATGAGCTAGCAAAAGACTGCAAGACGGGATCACTCGATGATCTCAAGTGATGTGTTAATTCAACGACATCCAATAAAGACTTCGATGGAGCTCCATACTAAAATCAATTTTAGAGATTTATTATTATCAATTCTTACCATCTTTTTCTCACACATATTCACAAATTTACGATCCATGCATCTATCAACACCTGCACTCACACCTGTACGTATACATTCGCACATGTACACTATATCGACTTACAAGCATTGACTTACACGCTCAAAAAAACCATACAAGCTCATTTATAAGCATCGAAAGAAAAAATTTTATTTCAGCTGTATAATTACTCATTGTTAACTTTTTTACTTCTTATTTGATTACTTTACTTTATTATGTCAACGAGCCTTTCAAAAATATGGCTAAAGTTTCAAAAGAAATCCATAACTTTGGTTTTATGCGGTCAAATGACATCGTTAAAGGATCGTTTTTAGCTAAAAGCGTCAGTCGATGAATGGAATCAAGTTCGTGTCTCAACGTAATAAAGACGTTTAGATATTAAAGCTTCAATATCAATATCTCGAGTATATGCTTAAAAAGCGTTTTTCAAGCTGTAAATTTATAATTTTTATTGTTGTTTTTTTTCATTCAAGTTTCTTTAATTTGATGAAAAAATTAAGAGAACTTCTGCTTAATCAAAACAAACCTAACCAGGAAGAACCTGTGTTTTTGCTCCCTCGAAGAGAAAAGCAAAAATGTTTTTTATGATGTAAGAAGTCGAAATATATTATTTTTTCGAAAAAAAATTATCAGAAAAAAAATTTGTTTTTTTGTATTATAAGACATTTTTCTGTTAAGAAAATCCAAAAGGTCCAGTAATAAGTTTAAAACTTTTTGTAAAGCTCATCTGTTTAAAATGTAATTTTAAAAATCGATTTTCTTTATAATTTTTCTCGAGAACTATGAACAAATTTTGCACAAATATTAAGTTTCATATGCTTTATTAACTCTTAAATGATACATCTTTGTTAAGCTTCTTTCAAATGACACAAAGGTGAAAATTGGGATTTCGTTTTTTTAAATCTTTTCATCTCCCTGTTTTTCTATAAGAACCTAATGTAATGATAGTCAAACTACGATAAAATTTATTGAAAAATCCAACAATGTGGTTTAAAAAATTTTTTTTAATTATTTATACAAAATGCAATTGAAAAGAAAACAATTTTCAAAAAACAAATTTTTCTTTAAAAATACGTATTTTTTAAGATTACTAACTAATTAAAAAGTAAAAACGGAATTTTAATGTTAAAGGTCTATATTTTTAAGAAAAAAATCCAATTTAATTGTGTTTTTGATTTTTTTCCGGTATGTATGCTAGACAATATTTTATAAATATAATATTTATAAGAAAATTATAAATTAAAATATGATTTCCTATATAATAAAATATCGATGTCCCCATTTTATTCGTGATGTGATAGACTTAGAAAAAAAACAAAACAACTATAGATGGCTAGTATTAATAAATAAACGAGTATTAGGCGAATCAATATTAATGACGTAGTATGTAAAGAAACCGCTGCCAAGTATTTGGCAGAAAGCTTCCTCAAATACAATTTTGCTTTTATAAAAAATTAATATTTATAAATAATTAAATCTTAAATTTTAC
>JAPYZE010004310.1:0-11959 GCA_030522805.1 Leptomastidea abnormis
TCTAAAATTTTTACTGTAGATCCAAAATTATCTCATTTATCGATCTTTTCAATATCAGAGTTGTGGTAGATAATTTTCTAAAGGTAAGAGCCTCCTTAAGGTTGATTTCTATTGTGTGTTATTACAGATCTGTCGGAGTGCCAGCTGATGCAGGTGCCGGATGCGGTCTATCATCTTATGCGACACACGGAGCTCAAGAGCTGCGATCTATCCGGCAACGTTATCACCAAAATTCCCCCAAAATTCGCGGTCAAGTTCTCCCTCATCAGCGGTGAGTTTTCTATTATTTGCTAGACTTGATTTTCCTTTCGATTAACCCGGCTATCTGATTGTTATATATATATATATTTGTGATTTGTAGAGCTGAATCTCAGCCACAACCAGATGAGCAAACTGCCCGAAGAACTGTCCGAGCTCCAAGCGCTCGAGAGGCTCGACATATCTCACAACGCTTTTATCGCCCTGCCTACCGTTGCCTGTCGGATACCCCAACTCAAGCGCCTACTAGCCAACAACAATTCGATCATAGGTAATTATAATCAATAATCATCAATAGCTCCGAAAATTCAAAGCAAAATTTCATGCGATCTTTACGACAATTTTTATTTTATTTTATTTAATTGCTGCAGAGGTCGACATCGAGATGTTGAGGCACGCGCCAATGCTCGAGTTCGTGGATCTGAAGGACAACCCGCTGCCGGCCAGAACTCACGACAATCTTCAAGACCTTTCCATGCAACTGATTATCGAATTGTCACCTCGACAGCGAGAGGAGTGGGAAGATCTCAGCGTGTAAGCCAATATATATCTGTATGCTTCCGACGACAGAGACACAGGGGGACCGTCGCCCAGAGTTCCCCTTTCTATACATATACTTTGCTAAACCTTGCGCACTCGGCGATGACGATGAAACTTTGTTGCGAGAGCGAGGGTACACGTATAGCCAAAGTGCGCGCCTCCTTCCTTGATGCGCGATATGTATACCCCCCCGCAATAATTATTCAACCTTTTTGTACAGTTTACCATTAATATGCGTAATGATTCTATCTTTCTCTTTTCTTTTCTTGTCTTGTTTTAAGCGTTTAACGACAGAGACTGGTGCGCGAGCTTATATTTATGAGCTTTGCGAATACTGTGTCGTTGAGCACTGCGTGGAATCCTGAGGCTATTCGGTCGTATTCTATTTTTAATATGTATGTTTGTGCAAACAACTTCTTTTTCTTTCTTACATGTCATTTGGTTATTGTTTTTTTTTTTTTTTAATTTAATTTATTCTTATTGTATTCGAAAATACTATTATTTTAAAAATTTTGTACATATATATAATTGTTGTTGATCCTCTCACGCAGTGCTAGTCTTACCGATACAAATTTATTTGTATATAATAATTCGAAAATTTCATTTTTGAAAAATATAGCATTTTTCAAGTTCATTGTATACTATAAGTGATTTTTCAAAGGAATTTATTTAAAGAGAAATTTACTCTAGTGTAACAATTGCGTGAAAATACGACATATCGAGTATAAGAGCGTCAGTGAAAATTCTTTGTTATAATTGTTACAACTTTATATTAAAAAAGAAATTTATCAATCGAATGCGGGTGCGATAATGCAGCATCACACAAGTCCAAGTGCTCAAATTTCAAATGTTCATTGCCTTTTAAACATTTTTGTGCTTTTATACCATATAAATTTCAATTTTGATAGTTATAATGTACACGTAATGATTTCATTGCTTTCATAAAAAAAAACAAATTTTAACTTTACCAAATTCGAACTACATTTGCATTATTAAATTTGTAACAATTCATCAATTGACAATTTTATATTACTTTTAACGATTGCGTAAGATATATAAATATGCGTTTTTTTTAATAAATATTGATGTTTTTAATAAATATTGTTTGTAAATAATTGTATTTAACTTCATGAGATTTTTATATATGTGGCGTATTTACTTTATAGTTATCAAAATACTTTTATAAAGTAGTCAAAAAATCAAATAATTCATTATCGCACCCAAAATTGCTTATTAATCAAAATGCCTACGTACTTAAGAATAATTAGCTATTACTTTCGACTGGATTTAATATTGTGATATGTCCATGATGAAAGAACTAAAAGCATAGCGAGTCCAAGTATCTACAAATCAAATTGTATATCTAAATGACCATTAATATCGTCGACCTTTACTGTGATTAATTGGATTTTAAAAAAAATGTATATAATTTACGCTAAAAATATATATATTTCAGTGATACGTATTATAATCTTAAATAATCACCTGTTATAATACTCAAATAATCGCGGACAATTGTAAACGACTTTTATTGGACAATATAAAAAAAAGCAAAATGTTTATACACAATGTCCAAGATTTTTTCTTCACAATAAAAGAGACTCGCTGTTTGACAATCACCATGTTGTTTAGAGAAAATATACGACTGCCAATAATAAAGTTAACGACGGTTCTCAAGGTACGATTGTTTGGGCCGTTGGTGCCTTTTTAACTTTAGCAATAATATCGTATAATTGTGAACATGTGCATAATTGTAAGATTTCGAAAAGACAAATAAATCGTGTGCTACGCGCTAGCGGTACTATTCGACTAGAAAAAAAGTAAGAAAATTGTGATCTAACACGTCTAGAACATTTTCAATTTCGAAATAACATGCGATTAACGTGCGATTGTTTAGAAGTCTTACTAATCGACTAACTCATTTTTTTATTTACTCTTTTACTCGTTAAAAGGCGTATTGAAAATGTTCTAGAAACAGTGATGCTACGTGAGATTAATTTCAATTTCGACGAATTGTCTGAAAAATCGTTTTAATTACATTTTTATGCGTTTACATTGTAACACACTGTATTTGTGATCTAGTCAATTGTCCACTGACCGTAATACACTTTGTGAGAAATAGTACACTGTATTTTTATTTATCCTCCCGCCTTATTCAGAGACCGAATCGAATATAACTGGGTTCGAAATCACATTTGAAAACGAATTTGTTTTGATTGTGGTAAAGCTCACAACCTTCATTTATTATACACAATAAAATTAATAAGCTTTGTACAGTTATTAGAAAAGTTGACGAGGAAAGATAATGGTGCTGGGAAGAAAATAAAGGCTCCATTCAAGTTTTGTAAAACGACGAAACAATTTCTTGCAAAAGTATCGAAGATAGTCAAATGTAAAAAATTGACTTTATTTCAGACTGTTATGCTAAGTAAATATTTCTATCACTTTCGTCATTTTTCAAAATTCCAGAATCGCTCCTAAAGTATATGTAAGCTTAAAGATAAATGGTCGAGGAAGGGCAATAAAGTCACACGACTCATATATTTGCTTGTTTACAGTATATAAATGAGTTATATTGGCTTTATATCTATACTTTTTCATTATTAATAAATTTATTAATGATAATTAAAATTACGAGTCGCCACGTTATTATCTACATTGCTGACTGTGATCGCGCTAGTAAAAAAAAATCACAAAATATACAAAAAACGACATAATAAAAATGTCGAATACTAGTCGAGCTTGCTATCCCGCATTTTTGTAGGGCCAACGCTGCTGTTTTCTTGCTAGCATGTTGAATTTCAATCAAGTCACTGTGACTTATGAACATCACTAAAACTGTCAAATGTTTGCACCGTCTTTCACTTGACAATAAATTACAAAAATCTTAAAATATATTTATATATTTTAACTTAAAATGAAAGAACTGCAGTAGGTCGCGATTCTTTTGAGTATGTAAAATACAACATACATAAACAAATTAGATAAATAAAACACGCGTTAAAAAAATTATCTTAACTTCTAATTCGCTTGCCTGTACTGCCGATCAATTTTATTCAATTTGTCTTTGCTTATCGAAAACTAGTAACGATCGAACATAACATATATATACATATACATATACATTGAATATACGTGAGTCACACGTGTATATAATTTACTTACTCCGTGATTGAATCTAGGACGTATCTAAATGTTCTCATGAAATTACGAGTTTCCTTATCCAAAAAGTTTTAAATCTACATTGGATCAAAGTCTAAACTAGATTTTCAAAATAATGAAACAAGGTTTATGAATAATATCATAATTCAAAATCATAGGATTGAGAAAAACTGTGGATGCAAACTGATACCAATATCAATGTGTCAAAAGCCACGAAATATTGGAACACTCAGTATGAGTTAAGGAATATGAAGATGTAAAACGATTTTATGATGATATTATTCTATTTCATTGTTTGAAAATCATCAGAAAATCTTGTCAATTTCCACATTGATGTATATTCAAAATTTATAAATTGTATAAAGAATATTGTAGATGTTGCACAATTTATTAATTCAAATAAAAAAGCTTTTATAATTGTTTATTCACATTTAAAAGTTTAGAGATTACACGCTGATATTCACGAAGAATGTTAATCGTAAAGTTGTAGATGTAAAAACCAATTTAAAGATTTTGAATTCAGTAATAATTCGATTTTAGTAGCTAAAAATTATCATTACAAATAGCTTAACGCGTATCTGCTCTGACTAGCATTAAATTATGTTTTGAATAAATCGTGCCATATTTATATCACAAGATAAACCAATTAAGAAAATAAAGCAAAGCCTATTCTTAGATATAGGGAACTCGTAATTTGTGCGAGACTTCGATTCTGGCACTTTCACGCTTGCATTCACATTCATTCCTTTGTTAATATACGCCGACAATATGTATTTACATAAAATTAGTTTTGTCTTTTTCTCAAAATACACAATCGGGTTTTATATAAGCGATATTTGAGCGATTCATTCTAAGTTCCCCTACGCCAAAATAATAATTTGTAAATATATACAATAAAAGTACCATTTTTTGTTTAAACTTGGGACTTTCTACTTTTTTGATGAAATTTTAACCAATAGTCAGATGCTATTATCTGATGACTCAGTCTCACGACATAATCTGTCTGATTGAAATATATTTAATTCAATAAAATTCGATAATAATCACGCATACTTGTAGATTACATATGGATAATAAGATTACTTTCGACACTGGAACGCTAGTTATGCGAAACATATTGCAAAAATTAGACGGACCACCCTCATTAACAAAATTTCTGTGTCCTTTTAATGTAAAACCATTCTATGGCTGTTTAAGCATTGTTTCTTATAACTATACGCAAAATAATTGCACGGAATTTGATCGACGTAAAAAATAATAAGATCACAAAAATGGATGTCTTTGTTCTTCACTTTCACTTGCATAAAACGATAACATGCATGATGCATCAGTAATGCAAAAAAAAGTTCTTGTTTTTAAATCCAAAGAGTTACATGCTTGTTACAATAAATCTGTCACGTTAATATATTCACGCTTAAACTTGATTAAAGCTCTCGTTGCCGTTTGATATTTCTTTTTTTTCTTCTACCATTTTCTCAACTGATATATTTCTCTGAACAATCAGAGATACGTTTGTTGAGATATTTTTAACAATATAATCTCCAACGACGATAATCTCTTTAGACTTCTATTCCGTTTCGCATAATTTTTTTTTTCATAGAGAAACTTACTGCTCTGACTATGTGTTATATAAATGACATTCTATATATGATGTAGGTACGAAGCCCTCGATTGGTTGTGAAATCCGTCGGACTCGAGTCCATCCATCGCCTTGATCCAATTCTATCATATACAGTTCTTCGCCGTCGTACATTGGTATTGATCCCTCACTTGTGGCTAAAAATTAAAAATACAAATAAATATTTTAAAAACGCGCACGAACCTCGTAATTTTTAAATAGACTATAAAAAATGTGTTTTAATAATGAATAGAACTTGAATTTCATCCGCTTAATTACCATCGAAGGGATAGAGGGCTTTGCAAGTTCCTAGAGGAGGCTGAGCGTCTACTTCATCTACGTAATACTCCTCGCCGCCACTGCCAGGTAAGGACGTCCGTGAGGCTCCGAGACCAGACTCCGGGCTATTCGTGGAACTGTGCATGAGTATGGTAAAACAAAAGAGTCGATACAAAATTCCTAACCTATCCTATTACAAACTATCGTTTCCTAATTCTCGTGAAAATGACGCTGTCTGTAAAGCAGTCTAGCAATTAATGTTCTCTTGAAAAATGGAAAATAAAAATTCCAACAGAAACGAAAATTCAAAAATAAAATAATATTTAAAAAATAACAAAAAAAAAAATAAACAAGACGAAACAAACAACAAAACATTAATAATAAAATAAAACGATAGACTTACCCATGCGTAGGCTGAGGAGTTCCTGGTGTACTCTTTTTATTCATCGCTTGATTTGCATTAGCGTTACTAACACTAGAATCCGATGCCGATCTCGACAGACTTTCTTCGCCACCGGAATGACTTGATCTTCTCGAACTCAACGGTCTTGTCGCCGAACCATTTGTCGTTGGTTTTCTTTGTAATTGACTTGGACTAAAAAAATATAAAATTTCATAAATAAAAGTTGTTTTAAAAAATTCATATCTATTTTCTTTTTTTAATTTTTATTTATTAACCAGTAGAGTATCGAATTTAAAAATTAAAAAATTAAAATTAAAATATGTAATAAAATGAAATTTTCAAATAATTTGCAAGATAAGTAGATAAACTAGTCCTTTGAAAAATTAAAGTAAATTTTTAGATTGACACCTTGATAGATTGACGCCCGCCTTGATCGCCTCTTCCAAGTAGCCTTGATACTTGGTCAGCTCCGCTCCGAGTTTGTCGAGCTTGTGGCTCGACTGGTTGAGCTGGCCCTCGACGGTTATGGGATCGCCCATAGATGGATTCTGCTCGTAGACGCCTTTCATCTTCATCAGTCCATCGCGAGCTGCCGTCTCCTGCTGGATTTTCGCCTGTATCTCGTCGATCTTCTGCTGCAGCCGCTTCTTGCGCTGGTTCGGAGGCAGATCGCTAAAGTCCTCCTTACCACCGTCACCATAACCAGGGACATTGTTCTGGAAATGGCCGAGATGAGCGTTAAAGTAGGATGACTGGGCGTAAGTATATGGAAATCAAAACGGGAATGGAAAGAGAGCCAAGATTTAAAAAGCAAACAAGCTCCGATATGCACGTATTGTTTTTCCAATAAAGCCAATTTGAAATTATTAGAAAGCGAGATACAGTTTTCAGTCGACCAATTATTGTTGTTAAAATTTGATTTTGGAAAAGCTAAGTATAAAAAATTAGATGAGAAAATTATTTTCTTAATTTAAGTTATCTAAAAGTTTATTTTTATAAATTAGAGTAAAAAATAAAAGCAAAACGTCTTTTGTAAGACGACAAACTGCATTTACCATAATCAGTTTCTCACCTGAATGAAACAAAAAAAAAACTGGAAAAATTAAATGTAAGCAATTGAAAAAATTGAAAAGCTGTCACGTAAAAATAATCAGAAATTTAAAGTATAAAAAACACACAAATCATAGAGGAGTAAGAGAGAACTATGCATATTGTAGAGAACAGACCTTCAAAGCTATGCACACCTCGATCAACTTCTGTCGTTTGCATGAAACAAATCACAAAAGCGTGTCATTCAGCGGAATGGATTTTCTTATGGTAACATTTATATATTATCTTATTTTATAACAGTTTAATTATTAGCATAAGAATAGTTGTTTTTTTTTATATTTATATATCAAGGCCCATCTGATGAAAGTAATGGGCAACTTGGAAAATATTTTAAACCCATTAAATCATACATTACACCAGTAATAAGTAGTGAGAACAAACTTTTGTTTTTTCTTACAATAAGTATGATTTAATTGATTTTGTCAATAGAACTCGTGAGAAAATCGAATTTTGAAAAGGGGCCAGACGAGAGAGGACAACAAACGATTGCAAAATATCGTAACATGCCAACACAAGAGGTGCACAATATACATATATTGATGACAATACAATGAAAAACCACTCGGCAAACACACGCACACACACACACACAGACACAGAGAGACAGGCAATTGACTAAATACTTACAAGATTGGATCGTGAAAATCCAAAATCACACCAGGTGGCCGATTGCAAGCAAGAAAGGCCAAAGGCAGACCGAATCAAATCAGATTAAGAGCAATTTATTACAAATTCTTTGTTATATCTAAATAATATTGGGATTGTAGTGTTGTGAGTATATGGTACAGCAGAAGAAGTTTTACAGTAATTGCATGAGACACATTTCAGAAGATAGCCATACGTTTTGAGACCTAATTGTATTTTACAACGACTCAACTTTCTAGAGAGAAAATTAGGATAATTATACGGTAGGTGATATTGGTTAAGTTGATTAATACGTATAAAAACAGGTTTTATGTACACCTGTAAATTTACATAGTGTTAGTCTAATAGATGTGCAAAATGAGCAAACTACTTTAAACGATACTAGGTTAAATCGATAAACTGTGTGCATCAAATACTTTTCAATCGTCATAAAGTAGCGTCAATTTTTACTTACGTGCACGTGCGATTGTATTAATATTGTAAAATGTTGGAAAAGCAGTTGATTAGCAGCTAGTTTAATAATTCGATTTGCATGTTAATTACCAAATAAGTTAATTTAATTATTATTACTGACGTAAGTATAGTAACAAGACAGAAAAAAGGGTGCAATCAAGCATGCTGCAGATCGGTGCACTTACAAGTAAATTATTAGGCTTATTCAGTGTGATAATAAATAAAGATAATAACGGATTAAGATAATTTAGAGACTGTAGCTCGAATAACTGCACAAAACAATATTTACTGGTTTACATTATTAAGTTTTGATAAATGTTCAAAATAAATAAATAAAAACAAAAATAAATAAAAAAGATTACCATGCACAATTTTTAAAATATTAAAAATTTACGAGCTAAATCGGATTAAAAATTTCACATAAAAATTATACATTTTTTTTTTAAATTAAAATATTATAAACGACCCAAAAGTAGGTAATAACTAATTTTTATATGAACTTAATTCCAATTTTTGACATACAACAAATACAAAAAAAAATATCAATCAGTAATTTACAACTTGATTCGCATTCAATTGACACTAATCAAAAACAGCCCCGTCTATCAAAATTCGCAAAGAAGAATTGTACAGTCTGAGTAGAAGAGTAAAGATAGAGAGAGAGAGAAATATGTATTAAAAATAGAGATTAAGAATAGAGTAGTCCTTAAAAGAACCAGTGTAAAAAAGGAGGAGGAGAAGGAAATGAATAAGTGGACGTACCTTATTGCTGCTGAAAATACCAAAAATGCCGACGCGCTTTTTCATCTTGCCACCCGAGACGGTGCCCTTGACCGTCAGATGATTGTGTATGGGCTGCATGGTGGGCTGGGTCTGCCGGCTGTTGCCGTCGATCTGCATCTTGGCCGCGGAGAGGTCCTCGAAGGGAAAGTCACCGGGTGGTTGGAAGCCGCTCTTGTAGCGCTCGATTACGAGCAGCGTGTCTTCCTTCTCGTTGATTTCGTTCGCGGCCTTCTCGATGCCGTCGAGGCACTGGGCGATTATCGGCGACACCGAGCGCTCGATTTCCACCGACTTCAGCATGTAGTTCCTGTTGTTCTTTATCCGCTTCTCGTCGAGCTCCTGAAAAACCGACAAAGAATCGGGAGTAGTATAGGGTGAGTTGGTAGCTCTCGAACTATGCGAATACATAATAGAGTGGCGTATTATTAGGGATAAGCTGACCTGGAGCTGTTGGAACACCTTGGGCATGGCCGTGAAGTAGTGCTGGGTTTGCATGTCGTTGGTAGTCTGCAACTGCTTCGCGTACTCCGTCTTGGCTTCCTCGCTCTGTTGCGACTTTATGTTCATGTTTATTTTTTGCTTCTCGACCTGGAACGTGACAAAACTAGCGTTAGCTTATCCTATACATATCCCGAGACTTCTTTCTACACGACTACCCGTACATATATAGATATTGCATCAGTAAGCTGACTCAATCAGCGAGTAAAAAGTATTATTTTACTAAAATACAGCGGCGCATGTATAAACATTATAAAAACCTCTGTAACAGTAGAACGATTTGAAAGCAATTTAAAAAAAAATATTTTCACATAAATTCAACGATATCCAATTTCAACGCGATTTTGAGAAGAAGAATAAATTATTTTGTGCATAATTAGCAATTAATCGAATATTCAAAATAAACCACCAGCACGACACTCTTCACGCGTTATATATTTTCAAAACGACAAAAATAGCAAATTTTAATAAAGCAGCACAGAAAGAGAGAGAGAAAGAACTTGAGAGCCAAGCTCACTAAAACGCAGCGAGTGCAGTCCTGCAAATGTAGAATTATAATACGCGCCGCTGCATGCCGGTGTGTCGTGCCAAATAGTTATAGTTGGGGGGGCGCCTATATAGAAAGCAAGCCAACCTGGCTGCTGCGCGGTGTGTTGCACAAGGAAAACCGACGAGAATCATCAATTTTTATAAACAATAAGAGAGAGAGAGAGACAGACAGACTGACCTCAGCACGCGACAGATCGAGATCCGCGTCGGCCTTCTGGAAGTTCTCGGATGCCCTTTCCGCCTCGCGGAAGGCCTTCTCGTATGCCTTGCGCGCCCGCTCGAGGTTGCCGATCTGGTTGGCTAGACTCGAGCGTAGCCGCACGCCCTCCTGCAGGTATTTCTTACGGTCTTCTTTGAATTCTTTAACCAGGATATTAAGCTCGCGCAGTACGTTTGCTTGGAGGTTTTCCGAGATCAGCTCCCGCTGGCCCGCCTGGTCGTTCACCTCGTTCAGCTCCTTTTTGAATGCTCGGCATGGGCTGTACCTGTAGGAAAATAATAATTTTCAATTCTCGCTGATTGTCGTTATCATTTCGATAATTTGCTTTACTTAATCTACCCGTCAACCATCAACATTGAGATATGCTTGCGGTACACACACACACACACACACACACACACACACACACACACACACACACACGTGTAATTGAAAAAATGCAATAATCGTGTTGGATAACCCCGACATTCTATTTGAAATCGATGAAGCAAAAAGAGCCGGAGGAGAGTGTATTGTATCAGTGTATCGTGTATTAGCTATGGTAATACGTTACAGCAGCATATAAATCGCGAAGGAAAGGGGAAGAAGAGGATTCTGGCAAAAATCATATAATATCTGAGATGATCGGCGGTAGCGGGTGATGAGGCAGCTTTAATTAAGCTCATGGAAATTGAATTATATCGGCTAGGCGGTGAAGCAACTACTCTCCGATCGATCGCAGCGGGTCAAATTAATTTAGAGGAAAAACAGCTGCTGCATATTTTTTTTTTCTCTGCGGACTATCCAAGCGAGAACGAGACCGCGAGGCGGCGGCGCTGCCAATTAAAATAATATTAAGACAGAATAACAGAGACGCGAGAGATAGGCCAGCCATGTAACTAGGTGCACAAGAGAGTAACCCGCGAGCTTAGACATAATCGTTTCGCTAACGCGGGTGTCTGCTTTAAGTTATCGCAAACGGCTGCAAGATATATAATTTATATTATAGGTATATATTCTCTGCTCTTCCGAGACTTATGAGCAAGGAAACTGGAGCACACGGCTGCCTACTCCTCTATGCGCAATAGCAGCAGCAGCGTGGGAGAAAAATTATATTTTCTCCACTTGACGAAAGAAAAAAAAAAGAAGACAAAGAGCGAGTAATGGGCTAGTTGAGAATCGAGAGTAAATGGAGATCGATTTGACGCGAGTTTAACGTGATGGATAGGGTAAAGGGAACATAGAGACCTACACGTTATCCAATTACACGTTGAGAATACGAGCAGACGTAAGCCGCGAAGGGCCACGAGAGCGTAATACGGCTGCGTGTGCTGCAAGCATGAGTTGAGGAAAAAAAGTGACCGGTATGTGTGTGTGTGTATGCAAGTGTGTGTGTCACAGTTTCAACTAATCCGGCTTTCTGGGTCAGCGGACCGCACTTTATAAGATATATATATATATA
>JAPYZE010004311.1:0-10924 GCA_030522805.1 Leptomastidea abnormis
CATGACCTCCAAGTTTCATTCAATTTCCTTAATCCTATCAAAAGTAATCTCAAAATTTTAATCATGCCCCGTTTTAATCATGCCCCGGTCTCCCCTACACCTATATCAAAGACAATATCAAAAGCAATCTCTGATTGCCACGGCTACCGAATAATCGATCACGCAACGTTTTTATTTCCTAAGTCCATACAATTAACAAATCGTATATACACAAAGCGGTATTCTTCTACACCAAAAATAAAGAATTAGAATTCCAATGAGAGAGAAAGAAAGATGTATTAGGTGTCAAGAAATTCTAGGATCGTCTTATGTTTATATAAAAGCGTATAATAGTAGTAGTCGCACTATGAAACTACGGTCGCGCGAAGCTATATTATATCACGTATCAGAGACCACACTGTGTGAGTGTAGGTATAGGTATACATGGTCGTTTGCATTAAAACTATCGTATACAGTAAGTACCCAAACTCATACACACTTTCTCTCTTTCTTTCACGTATTGTGTATTTAAAATAAGAAAAAAAGGGACGAGAAAATTCCTTATACATATTGTTAAGCGTCACACCCACACAACATTTATATACCTATACACCGCGTATACGCGCCACTCATGAAATTCCTTGCCGTTTTTCAGATTCTTGGTATCTACGTGCTGGTATTGCTTTTACAAGCTACTGTGTTGGTATATATACGTAAGTGTATGTATAAAATTTCTTTTCTCGCGACTGAGAAAATTCTACAGATATGTATAAGGTATAAAGTAATGCAAAAGAGAAGCACTTCTTTTTGTATATATAGGTGAATATACATTTAATTGAGAAGTCACGACGGGACAATGGTTGGTATAAGACTGATATGGTGTGTATACGATTAATACACATGCTGGATTGTAATGTATGCAAGAAAAGATTGTGTGTTTGTGTATGTGTGTGTATGATAAATAAGTGTCTTTTATACAGTGTTTTGGCGAGAAATAAATTTACAGACACAGCAGGGTAAGAATGAGAGACAGAAAGAAAGAGAGAGAGAGAGAGAGAGAGAAAGAGCGTTGTTTTTACGCGGTAATTATTCACGATTATCTTTCTGAACTGAACGCATATATATGTGGTGATGCAGTTACGAACTTTTAAATACCGGTAATAATATGATTGTCGACGCATACAATCAAAAAGAGAAGAAAGAGAGACTGTTTTTCTTGGTATTCGTATTTAGTGTGAAAGAATAATAAAAAAAAGAGAATTAAGCTTAAAATGAAGAATGAAAACAGAAGAAAAAAAATAATAAAGACTAGGGAGATTTTATTCGATCTCATGGATTATATACCATCTCTTAGATGGAACAATAAAATATATAAATACTTACACAGATACAGAAAGAGAGAGAGAGAGAGAGAGAGAGACACATACAATATCCAAGTCTTGGAGTCGGGAATTTATTTCTCAGCACAAACGTATAAATGCCCCGTCATAACCGATCCGATATTATACACAAATTTTTTTTTTTCATTTTCACATCCAACCCTCTCCTTTCCTCTCATCTCCTGCCGGAGGCCTAACACTGTGTATACACATATACATGTATATCAGTACATAATACAGGTATACACATACACACAACAATAATATCAACTAAAGGCTCTTTTTCTCTCGTTCGCTCGCGCATTCATTGCGTAATTAAGCGAATTGAGTGGGGGGGGGGGGAAATAAATAAAAGACTCGTGACATCGAAAAAGAGAAGAGGCGATCGCGCAGGAAGGGAGGCACTGCGAGGGTATATCTTCTCAAACCGTGATAAAGGCTTTATTCTCTCTCTCTCTTTCTGGTTAAGGAACTAAAATCCATGCGTCATCACAGAGATCGGCCAACATCAGAGAGAGAGAGAGAGAGAGAGAGAAAGAAAGAAACGATCGCCACGATTTCGTTTCTTCATTATTAAGCGGTTTGTCAATTCGGGAAAGCATATCCGAGAGAGGTACTGCTTCCAACATAAGATATGAACAATGACCCCGCAGAGGTATTTCTCTTTCTTTCTTTTTTTCTCTCTTGGATTGTATGAGGTTATTAATGAGAGGGTCATCGACACGAATGATTTTATATATATATAGATGCATTCTGTGTTAATGGTGGTTGTATATGCCCCTATTTCCTTTTTTTTTATCAAATTAATCGATATTGTTTGGTAGATGTAAAGTAAGTTGATGTGATGGTATTTATTGTGCATTGAGATAATAGCACCTTTATAAAGATTTATATTTTAGTATTATATCGAAGAACAAAGTTTTTAAAATACATAAATTAGGTAAGAAAGGTTTTAGGTAAACGACCTTTCTATCCAACCAATCCACTCAACTTTCATCAATTTTCCATTTCTTGTTTCTAAATAAGCCTCATCATCATCTATAGACACACCTAAAAAAAATGTTCTTTTGTCTTATTCCAAACAAATCTACTAGCAAAAGAAAATATAGGTCTTTCTCTCTATTTCGTTTACGACGTAAACGTGGCTAAACCACAGGTAAAAGATCTGCAGAGTCGTTAAATTTACGATTTTTCTAAACAATGTAATTCAAGTTCTACGTGCTATAGATGAATCCTTGAAATCCTTGAAAGTCAAAAAGCTAAAAACAATATATACTAAACAGAAGTATAAATAAAAGTCATAGTCTGACTTCTGTTGACCAACAAAGTAATTACTATTTTTACGACCTACTAGAATTGATATTATTTTTAAATGAATGAGACTTGTGACGATCGTTTTATTCATACTAATGTTACTATCGTATACACATTCCTATTTCTTTCAAAAAAACCTTTTTCCCTACACCCTATAAAATTCAAACATAACATCATTGCATGCACTTTTTAAAAAAAAACACAAAATAATCGTTTTTTAAGTAACTGAAGGAATCAGCATTAGAATTTAAAAATCCAAAACACAACGCTAAAAAATGAGTATATTATGAGAATTCGATGATCTCAACGGATGGATAAATAAAGAGAGAGAAAAAGATGTCACGTGCGATAAATGCTCATGAGAGAAAAAGATATCCATTGGATCAAGGTGTAGAGGTATATATATACAGGATATGCCTCGTCGCGTTATCCGGATAGAATAAACGATATAAGTCGCGCTCTGTGTGATGAGAGGATGACCATCGTGGTATAGTGGTCGTCGTTTCCCGAAAGCGACATAAAATCAAGTATACGAGTAAAAGAATACATACATATATACATACAACAGAAGAGAGAGAGAGAGAGAGAGAGAGAGAGACCGTCTTTTTCTGTGTGTATCTTATACGTACATCGAATATCAATCGACACGTTTGTCGTATATAAAGCTCAGAAGAAAGCGCGTGTGATGAATTGCCGCAGTATGGAGGACATATACTTACTACTATACTGCAGGTATTATATTCTTATACGTTACCACTGCACTTTACGAGTTTCCGTGGACGAGCGACGACGTGGATTATACTATACGGCGGAAGGAGAGAGAAAGAGAGAAAAAGAAGCTTCTCTTCTCGCGATATATAGGGACCTGATTGAATTGCGCCACTGTAGGTCGTATACCTTTGCTGAGTCTTCCTTTTGACTTTTAATTTAATTTTACGGTTATGTGTGTATTTATGTATGTATGTTTGTCGATATGTTAAGGGGAATGGAGTTTAAATGATGTGTCGATGATCCCTTGGATTTTCGTAAAATAAGTAAGAGATTATTGAAAAAGAATATATATAGAGTTTCTCTGAGGATACATATATAGTCGAGTAAATCTTCATTTGCTGAATGAACACACTTGACCGCACGTATTCTCGAATAATAAACAAGTAAGTATATAAGCTTCAAGACTTAACTACCGCATATATACATAAGAATCAGCATTAGGTATAGTAAGAGAAAAAGAGAGTCCGTTTGCACCTCTCGGCTTTACCGATATCTGGCATTTATATTGAGTTACACGCAAACCCAAAGCTTCCGCGAAATCACGCGAACGTTACACTTGCAATGAGTGCGTACTACCTACTGAAAGCAGTAAAATAAGAATAAGAAAAGAGCTTTACTTCTGTGCAAAGAAGGTAAAGATGCGTATGAGGTGTGCCTTTTCTTATTTTATCTCCTTCCCTTCGTCCAAGCCTTTCGCTCTTCTTCTTTGCCTCCCTTCCCTCGTCTGTCTCGGACTATGCCCCTGGCTCCTATATGTACTTTGCGAGAGCGCGATGAGCCTCTACCAACGCGAGATTTACGATGATGATTTTATAGCCTTATTTACAGAGAGAAAAAGAGAGAGGTGGAGGGTAAGAGAGTAAGAGTAGATGAATATGCGACTGTGGGATGGCGAAAAGAAGGTAAAAGATTTCTTTTTTTTTAAGTTTGATTTTTTAACTCTCGCGTATGTCCGCACGCGCTTATACTTTTGCTTATTTGGGTGTATATATATTTTTTTTTTTAGTTGACGTCTAAAACGTTATTTATAACTGTATAGCAGTAAAAGTGTCTCGAAAGAAATTGTGAACTACGTTGCGTGTAATTGTTGAGTCCGATCGTTTTTCTTTAATTTTTTTTTATTTTGGCGGTTGTTATTTAATTTTTGAAATATTTTATAATTGTATTTTCTATGATTTTATTTTATTATGTTTTAAATAATAATAATAATTATTAATAAAAAAAATTAAGCGAAAATATAATGGCTTTTTAGTTAAGTCTTATAAATTTATTAAACTGATTATTTAGTCGATGGAATCCGCGAACTCGTAATAAAAGGAATTATATCTTATGCTTTTATATACCTATACTCATTGTATATAAAAGCAGCCCATTAACCTCATTATCTCCTTAACGCCTGAGGTACTACCCATAATAGAAACCAGTTTTCTTACTTGAAAAATCGTACATCAAAAGCTATCAAGAAGCAAAATAATTTATACGTTTAAAAAAATTTCTTGACTATATGCATAATTTTGAACGTTGCAGCATATCATAATGAAATCTATATGATTTTAAAATATTTATCTAATAGCATAAAATTTATTTATAAATTATAATTATTATCATAAAAATTAGTACATATTTACCTAACAAAAGACACTTGAATTCAGCAATATGTTCATGTCAGCAATCCACTGAAAAAATATAAATGAAAAACAACATTAATAAACCACTCAATAATTACTCAACAATACATTAAAAATTATAAAAATTAAAAAAAAAAATTATAAATCCTAAACTTATCAAATTGATGCAAGTAAATAAACAGTAATAGATTCAGCAAATTGAGCTTTTCCCTACTTAATATATAAATTACAAGAAAAAACTCCATTAAACTATCTAAACCATAGGACATGGATATAAGAAACTCCATCTAAGTTAATTGCTTATTACGCCAGGTTACGTTCCTTTATAAACAAAAGCATAAATATACGAGCAGACGTTCTCGATAAAACGAAGTATAAAGCCCATACGGTAATATTCAGAAGCACATGCTTTTCCACAGCAAAATTCTTACCTCCTATATATAGCAAAAGCGTTAAATTCTCAGCTTTACATAGGAAATATCGTTGTTTACGGCTTATATATACCACACCTCCGCCCAGATAATCGTATGGAGACAAACCAGAATGCATATATGTATATTAGCTTCACTTCCACATGTAGAATATTATACACCACATCTCTTGAGTTTATATATGCCGCGCCCGAGAATTTCCTCTTTGCGTTTCCCGTTTTTCGCAGCGAGAGAAAGAGTATATAAGAAGGGGGAAGAGCTTGCTCGACGGCTATACTGGGTATATATATATATATAGAGGCAGATAAGTCGGGCGATATCGTGTTTGCTCTGCTATATACTTGTGGGAATCGATTTTGTATGTATATGAGCCGATATAAACTTATTATAGATCGAGTGCGTCTCTTTATAGCATCTCGATGAATATTTTCTTACGTCTATTTTTTCTTTTTTTTTTTTTTAATTTTGTTCGCTACGTAATGCTTGCGCGATTCTGTTGTACTATTCGGTGGGTATAAATAATATTAATTAATTTTACGAGGAAACGTAAAGTTGGCAGTTGATATAAATAAATAAAATATAATAATGTATAAGATATGTAAAAACGAGAGTGATACGATTAAGTAACAATGTCAATGCATATATATATGAAATGAAAAAAAAAAAATATGATTTTGCAATAATTGAAGAGATCCTTATTATGCATTTTGACGCATTAACCTCAATATTTTATGTCGATGCGAGTGAGTGAGTGTTAAAGTGCCAGAAAATTTATATTTCGTTGGCAAAAATAAAATTACAATCGTAAGTATATGTAAGTAGCTAAGAGAGGGGGATAAATATATAATACGGTAAAAACATATACTTGGTTTGTATGCTGCTTTCACACGACGTAAATATTTCAAAAAACTTGGCACGCAATTACATGTCAATATTTTCGCTAACGTAGGCGCACACACACACACACACACACACACACACACACACGTTAACTTTGATGATTACAACATCGATATCTTTAAAAGTGGAAGGAGTTCTTGACACAACACACAGCGCAAGTGAAAATTGTAAAAGCAAAGAAGGAGAGATATTACGAAAAAAATGAAGGAAAAAAAAGAAATCAAAAAGTAAGAAGGAGAAGGAAAAGAATAAGAACGAAAATTTTTTTCCAACGTCATCGGTAAGATATAGCGTAATAGCAGCAGCAGGAGCAGCTATTGGTAATAAGCTCTATCAGGTGGCCGTGGGAATCGATTCGCACGAAGAAGCGCGCTTGGATTAAATTACCGCGAGAGATACTAACTCTCTTTCTTTCTCTCTTGAGAGAAAACTACCTATAATGCGCTCACTATATATAGCTGGACGTTCACGCGCATACATACGCTTTGCGTATCGATTGTTTTCCAAGTCAAGTCGGTGGATATATCCCGTTTCCATTTACGCTACCAGCCACTATTACTGCTGTTGCTGCTCTTGCTTTTGCTCTCCGAGACACATAATACTCGCGCATACCAAAGTTCCACTTTGCGACGTGCATATATAGTTATATATACTATACATCCGAGGAGAGTTCTCTCTCTCTCTCTTTTTGTAGAGCAAGAAGCAGAGATTTCACCGCTAAATCCCTAGAAAGTAACGTGATTGCTCTCGTATGACATTAGTATGTTAGAGCTACTACGTATACTTTTATATGTATATGTGAGGGATATAATACTGGTACTGGATTGTAATATTAAACGTGGAATATCGCGTTATTTCTCCTCCAGACGGTGAGTTGACTTTTCTGGAAAAAGGAATTTTTGCATGATGTGTGTTTGTCTGGAGGGATTTGATTAATACAACTATTCTCATGATTTGTATATTTTAGAGCGAGAGATTAAAGTTTTCTGTTTCTTGATAATTATGTTTTATTCGATTTATGATAATGTAATTATGACTCGAGTATGTTTGAGATAATATATATTGTAATGTTTTGTAACAATGGATTAATAAAACGAATAATGAGGTCGGTTAAAATAAAAGATTTCTTTTTTTTTTCTTTCTTTTTTTTTTTAATGAACGTTTATAATATTTTATCGTTGATTTATATCATTTAATAATCTCGTATTCCTTAAAAAGATGTCGACATCCGTGATAATTAATTTGAAATGATTAATGTTTTTTGATTATCTAAGCTTCTAATCAACCAAGTATTACACGTAGATTAAAAAAAAAATTCTTTATTTTTATTTTTGTTTTATTTAGAAATTGATATAGCTTGATAATTACTTTAATCTCGTATTAAATTTTTTTTCTTTCAAATTTCATTTTCAATCAAAATAAACTTTTCAACAAATTACTTATTGCAATATAATTTATTCCTCAGATTAACCAAACAAGTAAATTTAAAGCCCGTAAAAAGTCAACTACACAAAAAAAAATAAAAAAAAACTGTGTACTCTAGATCCTAGCAAATAATACAATGCAATACTCGATAAGGTACTTAACCAACACTGTTATACACCCAATCATTTACACGCATAAAAAAGTTTCATGAGGTCCAGTATGTATATAATACAGTACAAATAAAACACGAGCCAAAGCAGTCCAACATTTACCATTCCAAGAAAACTGAGCGTCGAATGCAAATCAGCATATACTGAAACAACGAAATTGCCACTATACCCCCAAGCGCCAACACATATACATACATACACACATACACACATATAAGAGGTCCAAAACATAAATTATCCCTTATCGAATTAGGACATTATATAGCCAACTGCTCTTGTGGAAAAATGTGTGCAGCAGCAGCAGCAGTGTACCGCGCATGACATTTAATTCAAGTTTTTCAAGTTATACGCGCATATAAATGTGTATGTGTATGTGCTGGTGGTGGTGGTGGTGGTGGTAGAGACTGGCCGAGATAATACGAGGACGACAACGGCGACAGAGAGAAACTTATCCCGTAGCATATAAGCGTGACGTAATGTTCGCGATTCACGTTACCCGATAAAAGGGGCAGCGTAAGTCCAAGACTTGCTCTCTCTCTCTCTTTCTCTCTCGCTGACTCTCTTTTTTCCAGGCCGTTTTTCGATAATTATCGCCTATGACAAGCGTCGACGGCTCTGACTCTGGTATATACTGGACCCCCCTTCCTTAATTTTTTTTTTCTTCTCTTTGGACTCTTTCTCTCTCTCGTTCTACGAGCTATTAACACCTTGACGTTCTACTGACACGCATTTTAGCTTTGGTCGCGTTTATGTTTGCTATGACATGGAGGGATGAAAAACATGTCGTTCTAATTGCTCTATCTGTTATTTGTAAAATGAAATTTTGTTAGATACAATTTTCATTTCACGACTTTGTATTATAATAATTGTTTATTTAGTATTAAATTAAATTGAGTTCATTGTCAAACTACTTTAATTGAACAAAAAAAATTAAGAATTAAAATAATTGTAATGTTTATTATGTCAAAGCCAGACACTCACCAAAAAAAAAAAAAAAAAGTTTAAGTAGTGACTAAAAAAATATACCTGGGGTCTTTTTGTACCAACTAAAATTATTACCTGTTAGCCGATTAAAACAATGGGCTTGCTTGCACATACACGTATGTATATATATGTACTTTCGCTTGAAATGAGCTTGTGAGCTGTAACGATTCCGCTTTGGCGCTTTGTTGTAACATGGTTCTAAACACGCGTCTTAGTGTTCGCACATATATATATATATATATATATATATACGAGCTAAAGCTTAGCGCAGTTCAATGCCCGTAGTCAATTAGCCGGAGTTACGCGAAACAAGAAGGAGGAATGGGGAGGGGATCTATATATCGACACCACTTTTCTACAAGTATTTATTTATATGTATAACAAACATAAGTTACGTATGTGTTTTGTATTCGATTTCCGAAAATGATTGAGTTTATAAATGAGGAACTCAAAAAAGCACAAAAATTGAAAAAAAAAATCAAAGTTGAGCTTAAATTACTCTTCATGGTTTGAAAAGCAAAAATAATACGAAAATAATTTTTTCTTTACTGAAAATTATTATGCCATTTAAAACAAGTATAACACTAATTAGCTAAAATTTTCAAAAATTTTAAATTATTTACAAATCAATTATTGATTATTCCTATATAATTATCGTAAAAATATAATCTATAAATATCAAACACACAAGCCGACAATATAAAAAGTAAAGTTGTTTACCCAAGCAACATCATCCATCTCCTGTTTGTCCTTAAATAAAATTAAAAAAAAAAAAAAAAAAATCAATTTAGATGTCTCGGCACCGATGAAAAGCAAGGGATCTTTTACAAGGTACCCGCTCTTACAGCCTCGCATAATATAACACGTACATGTAACGCACGCAAGAGAAGCTTCCGCAAAATTCTCTCATACATACTTTACGTATACATATATATACATATACATGCACCACACCCACGTGTGTTGTCTGTATAATATCTTGTGAGACCAAAAATGCAGGAAAACTCGCGCGCGAGCATATAGTATACGGAGAGAGAGAGAGAGAGAGAGAGAGAGAGAGTCTTAGCCTACTGGTTTTGATGTATGAGTATATACACTCAGTAAGAGAAAAAGAGCTAGCACATGCCGACCAAGAGAGCCATTCGCTCTCATATCTCACAGGAACCAGTCCTGCTGCGTGCTATAAACAGAGCAGCACATCCCTATAGCACATGGCATATATAGGTACTAGAGCTGGATTCAAGGTGGAATTTACGTGCAAGTTAAAGCTCATCTTACTCGATGACGTATTGTTGGAAGCTTCTGAATAATATGTACATCTCTCTTTTTTCTAAAGTCAAAATTTTGAAATAATGGAGAAGAGAAGAAATTCCATAAGAGATAGAGATATAGGTATAAATGTTAATAGTATGTATGCGGGTACTATTTGGAGATCAGACAGTGGTTTATATGAAGGATAGGTTAGTGTCAGTGTTCTCGCGAGAGGCGCCATATACATATATACTGCTATATTAGCAAAGGTGCGATTTTATATTATGCATATGAGAGTCCCCGCTTGTGTGCGCATGTAAGGCCCGAAAGCCGTGAAGAAACGAGTATAATGTGAACATGTATATATATATACACAACTGAATATAGATTTCAGCACTCGCGAGTTTGTGAGTATTATATATATATATATATATATATATATATATATAGGTACAGCACAAACGGGGGCGTGTCCGTGGCCGCGTAGGAATGCGCGTGCGTTTTCTACAGAGGAGACTATAATACGAGAGAGTACTGTCTTTCTCTCATTCTCTTTCTCTCTTTTTAGCGAGTTGAGTTTTGCGCGTTATGAGATTGGGTTTGATATTAGTGTGTATGCGTGTGTGTGCATACTTGAAGGAATATGCGAGCATTTATACTGGGGTTGGGTTATGTGTTGGATATTATATATA